>JBBPLR010000429.1:0-19554 GCA_038089915.1 Sutorius australiensis
TGTTGGTGTCCTTGGATTCGTGGAGGTTTAATCTAGAAGGATGTTTCAGCAAAAAAGAAAGAGAGAAAGAGAGAGACGTCACCTTGGACGGTAGGCATCGCGATGACATGGTGTAACGTCTTTGGCTTCTGCCAAGGAAAAGCGAGGTGAAAAGGCGTCTTCAAAGAGGCGGTCGAAGTGGGTGATGGGGTCGTAAAATTGAATCAGAGACATGGCAGAAGTATGAGAGATCAGAGTAATTCGAGCCGAGTCTGATACTTGGAATGAAGGATAGCGTTGTTCGGCGAACCGTACAAATAGTGTGCTGGGGGAGATGGTCATGATAATTCACACTTTTATAAGGATCGACCACTAATCTGTAATGTTCCAGATCAATTCAGAAGTTAAGCCGCGTTTGCACGACAGGGAGGTCCGCGCATGTCCATGCATACTCTAGACGGTTCGGCAATATTCGAGAGTTTTCGAACACCGGCGTTGAGTCTCGTTTTGGAAGGCACGGGTGTTGACATTTATTTAGAAAATGACAGGAACGGAAGATACATGTCGGTCAATGGTATGGAAGGTACGCTGATACAAGTACAAGAACAGCGAGTAATCTAGCATTGGGTACGTGTGATCGCATTTGGATGTAATTCCAGCACCCCTCTTTATTGTGGAGCACAGACTGTGAGCAAGCGCTTTTTTGTGCCCTTCACTTTGATGAGCTGTTCCTGTGGAATTTCCCCCGTCGATGTCCGGGTGTTCCGGCCTGTTACTTGTCGAAACAATGTTACCCAAACCTATGTTGCGAGCGCAGGCATTGTGTTCGTGTTCACCTTTGTAAACTCGCCTCTCAACGCAACCCTCCGAGTCTGGCTAAACATTTTCCCGGACTCAACGGATGGCTTTCAGATACCGTCAGTTTGTCTGTGTTGGAAGGCAAGCTGCCTCCTTGACCATTCCAGTCGGCATATTCCTCGCAACGCTTCGATACGTGATAACAACAAAAGGATGGATTCTGAAGTATCGTACAGTGTCCTCGAGATTACCCCGAGTGCAATAATGAAAAATAGAAAATATTAGCTACATTATACACGGTCCATCACTATGACGATTCGAGCCATCGATTAGGAAAGACATCTACTGAATGGAAATGCGCTGGGCCTGCTGTTCAGGAGAGGTCTTTGGGAACGTGACGGTCAAGACACCGTTCTCCATCTTGGCATTCACATCTTCAGGCTAAGAGGTCACATCAGAACCCAACGTGGAGCAAGTCCAAGACTATAAACTTACCTTGGTGCCGATGGGAAGCTGCAGCGTCCTGGAGAATTTCCCAGAGCGACGCTCACGAACGACGTAGCCTGCCTCTTCCTGAGTATTCGAGCTGGATGCCTCGCCAGAGACCGTCAGGCGATTCTGGTGTACGTCGATAGTGACGTTTTCCGACGTCAACCCTGGCAACTCGAAGGTCGCCGTCACAGTATTAGCCTCCTTGGATTCATGAAGATCCAGTCTAGAGAGAATATTCAGTAAGAACAGAGGCAAGACTTGGGAGAATATAATTTACCTTGGACGGTAGGTATTGCAGTGTCGCGGTATGGCCCCAATCGAGGGTGGGCAGGTACGAGGAGTCAAGAAAGCGTCTTCAAAGAGACGATCAAACTCAGTGGCAGGGTTGTAGAGGTGAATCAGAGACATGGGTGGTGTATAGTGGAAGATATCAGCTATGCGGTGGTGCTTGGAGAAGTGGGTGGAGTTGTTCGAAGGTTGCAAAGATATTGTGATGAGGCGGTCTGGTGCTGATGCTCACCTTTTTATAAGGCCCAAAAGCACATCTGTAATGTTCTAGATCAATGCAGAATATAACGTGTACTTTCGTCCTCCATGTTTGAGCATACCCTTGATCATTCGACAATTTTCCAGATTGTTCCAAGCTGGCGGTGAGCACCGTTTTGGAAGGCGAACTGTTGTTGATGCCTATTTTGAAAGTGACAGGAATGGGAAAATCTCCCTTCAAATTTACCGGCGACCGAGTGTTACGATGGAAGATGCGGACATCGATTCGTTCATGCAATGGTTCCAATCGAATGGAGGATACGTCGATACAAAATCGATGGGAATAACGGAATTTCCAGACAGCGGGCGAGGAGCGATTGCGCTGTGTGACATTCCGGTATGGCATCGTTGTTTCATCAGGCCTACCAACCGATAATCCCTAACATGATCATTTTGAACCATCCAACACTCTAATCATGCGTATCGACAGGAAGGATATACCCTTTTCACACTTCCCCGCAGCATTACGCTTTCAACGCGGACCTCTCCGCTCCCCTACCTCTTTGGTCCTGACGCGTGGCGTACACATCGATTACACAAAGGCTGGGTTGGGTTAATTTTATGTATGATGTGGGAGGATGCCTGGGCACACGAATTGGACGTGATGGATGGCAGACTAGACAAACCCGACGTACAGACGAGTTGGGGACCATATATGCGGACTCTCCCAACAGCATTCGATACCCCAATGTTCTGGAATGCAGAGGAACTTGAAGGGCTTGAAGGGACAGCCGTGGTAGGTCTATTGATCGACTGAGCTGATCTTGGATCCTGTAACATTTCTTCATTCATGCTGTGGTACGATAGATGGGTAAGATCGGTCGCGACGATGCGGAGCGTGCGTACTCCGAGCAACTTGTTCCTGCCATCAAAGTCAGCACATACTCCACTCTTATCCACCTATTTGACATTTGCTACCAGACATCCCCTGTCCTCTTCCCTCCCTCTCATCACGGGAAGTGGTACACCCTTGATGCATATCACTGTGCTGGGAGTCGTATTCTTTCACGCAGCTTCACTGTCAGCCGTTGGACAGATGATGACGAAGTGGAGGATGACAAAGACCCCAGCGACGCGGAAGGGGAGCAGGCCGATGATACAGACGAGCCTAAAAACTCCCATCAGAATACCTCAACCGAGTCGTCCATGCAGATTGATGATGCTGATTCGCGCCCACCTCTGCCCAGCCACACCATCGACGGGCTGGATTCGGATTCGGATTCGGGGGAAGACGATCCCTCAGATGTGGCTATGGTGCCGATGGCAGACATTTTGAATGCAAGGTGGGGATGCGAGAACGTGAGCACATTCGCATTTCACCTTGATTTCTCTCCCCTCTCCCCTTACAAATGCTGCCTAGGCAAAGCTATATTACGAACCGTTGACATTGCGCATGGTGTCTACAAAGCGGATAAAGCAAGGAGAACAGATTGTAAGTTCTCTTCCATCTCTTGGCCACTTCCACTCACCCCCCTTTCATCTTTGATGCTATTGACGATCGTCTCGGAAACACCGACCGACGACGACGACAAAATAATCTCGGATGCACAGTTCAACACATATGGTGATCCACCAAATTCAGACCTTCTAAGGCGATACGGGCATACTGATCTCGTCCCACTCTCCCCCTCATCGGTTTCTACACCTCATAGACATGGAGACGTGGAAATGAAAGAAGGTGACACGCACATGGAAGCCATCGCGCGTTTGGGAAATCCTTCAGACGTCGCAGAGATTCAAGCAGACCTGGTTGCTCGCGTAATACAAACAAACGACTTTGGGTTGAAGGCAGAGGACGCCCGTCCACGTATTGATTGGTGGCTTGATGAGGGGGAAGACGAGTAAGTCTCGTTTACCCCTCCTTTCTGCTTTTGCTTTGGCCGGGGGGGCATACTGACTTTATTCATCTAACCTCTTAGTACCTTTGTGCTCAGACTCCTCGAGCCTGGTTCTCACTTGTCTACCATTTTCCCTCCCCCGCTCGTCTCATTTATTCGTCTTTTGGTTCTCACTGAGTCTGATTTTAACAATGCCCGTTCAAGAGGAAGGCTTCCAAAAGGAAACATAAAAAAGATTAATGAAAAGGACCTAAAAAAAGTGCTAGAAATACTGGACAAGGTATTCGAGGAACGTGAGGGGATGTATGTTGGTGGAAGTGTTGAGGTTCGCTTCTACTTCATCCTAGATTTGGCCCTACTCCACTCATGTTATCTCCAGGATGACGAGCGCCTGCTTTCTGCATCGGAAACACTTTCCAAGCGGAAACGACATGTGGTGATCGTGAGGTTGGGCGAAAAACGGATTCTGAGGGAAGCTAGGCAAGCAATAGGAGTGATGTTTGCCGAGCTCAGCACCACTGGCGTCGACAGAGCGGGACGCCGATATGAGAGCGACACGAGTAATGGCAGACCGGGTGGAAATGAAAATAGAGGGACAGGTGGTCACGGAAAACGTGTTGTCAGCACGGTGGAGGTGGACCGTGTATGGAAGAAGGCACGAAAGGGATGATTGTGTGAATACACCATATTCATATTCCCCCTTGGCGGGGTGTTGTCAATCTCATTCCTTTCCTTTCCCTCCATTGGAATTGGATAGCTGGGATCCCTCCTTCCATATGCGGCTTTTCACACATGCCAGACTTGAGCAGGCGTAGTTTGACCGAGATAACCTAATTCAACAGTTTTCTTGATGGTGTTTTACTCTCCCGCCGTCGTGAGTATCTCAATACTATTACCCGAGGGCAGTACATAGATCAGTAACACCGCGAGCAATTGCCAGATTCCACAATGTAGACAATATATTTGGTCAGATAGAATGCTCTGTACCCGCCAAACTAGGTTGTCATATCCGCGGTGGCCAACTCAACATAACCCTAATTCCCACTTACCCCATGCGGATATAGCTATCATGATCCGATGCCATGTCTCGTTTCAAACGGTCTGCGGGTAGCGTGATCAAAGGAAAGTAGTAAAATCGGCGGGGCCGCGCCAAGTTGCGGGGTCGTTGGTAGAAAGTTCGACGTGGAATGGCCAACCGCCATGATCTGTCTTCTGATTCGATTCGGCGTGGCGCGTGTGAAGCCAACGGGATACCGGATTGCAGTCTCCACGATTTCGATATCCGTTAGCAGGATAACTATTGCAGAACGGGTAAGCTTGTTATGAAAGCATGTATGTCCGCTGGAGGGATCACGCCGAATTCCCGGGGCACGGTGCCACGCGGCGTGCGATAATACCCATGTAATCTACGATATTCGCTGAATGGGTGACCAGGTCATGAGGCCGAGACAAGCGGTCGTTGTATCTTCAGTGCAACTGCCAATAAGGGAGTGACTGATGTTTTATCCAACGCAAGAGCAAGGGGTACGTGATTCTCACATGCTGGACACCTCGCATAATGATGAGAAACCGCCGCCACGATCAAGCACACAATCCGGTGGATCGAATGCTGGGTACCTGGTTGGCCGGTAGCACGAGCACCGCTCCACCTCGTAACACGTGCCGATGACTCTGCTACGGAGATCTTTCCTGTCACGGTGTGGCTTTACGTGTGCAAGTAATGGAGCCAACACGAGAGAAAAATAGCGCTTACTTATATGCAATATTGGACCACACGTGTGCCGCGGTAACCACACAAAGTTGCTGGGCTGCACAAAAGGGAAAATCAAAAAATCAAACCACCTCTTACGTTGCAAAGTCGTTGATTCTGTATGGGACCACAAGCCCCGTCCCCGAGTGAACGGTTGGATCCATCAGAAGTGCGGATCACAGGGAGTCCATCTTTGTTGGACACCAGAAGGCTAGTACCCTGATTGATTTGGAAGAGGGAATTCATCCTGTGTAACTTCAGCAGCCAGAATGCGTCTGTGAATCTAGCCCTTGACACAACCTTCCTGAGACGCTCATCTGACTGTACCATATCAGTAGCGGCCCACGGGCACAAAGCCCCCGACTCCTGGGAAAGAAACAGTGAGTGGCTGCTCGAAAAATTGGATTGTCGAATGTGAGATACTAAAGAGACCCCGGAAGTGAATGTCTATCAAGAATTACATAAGCCGACTCCGCAACAAGTTTGTATCGAAAAATCTACTCCAAGAAACGCCATCGACAGTGACTACTCGAGCAAATTGGATTGCTAAACGCGAGAGGAGGGGGAGGGCAGGAAAAATCGAAGGGGAAAGCCTGCATGCACAAAAACCTCCCCCACGTCGTGGGAGTCGGAGTACCCACGGTGAATTATTTCGAAGCACATCACAGTGCTCTCCGGGCGTTGCTGGCCCACTTGCCTTCAGGTTGTCACATAATGTCGATGACCCCTGTCAATACTGGGGATCCTCGAGACACAAAAGGGGTAATACTTGTTTCAGGGGTCGACCACCACTCTCGCTATACCCAACTCGATTTGCGAAGTCTCGCCAGCGACAGCTACGACACGAGCAATAGCACGGGCCGGATCCTCGAGTTTAGGTATCACCAATGTATCACGCCAAAAAGAATGCCGCCGAGGATTGCACGTTTTTCCAACCCGAGACCCCAGATTTCCTCTGACTTATGGATTAACTTGCTCCCTCCTCTACAAGAAGTGGAGCGTTGGCTCATCGATACGAAGAAAGAACGAAGAAATTGGATTCGGTACTCTGCGCGCAAGCTATTGTCGTGGTCCGACCTATCACCGCAGCTATCTGCCTTGAAGCGGACAATACGATTCTTCTTCCCCCTCTGAATCTCCCTCTCCACACCCATTTGCGCCGAATTCTCTGCTTTATGTTCAACAACAGGCTCTTTTTTTCGCTGAGCTCACGTTATCTGTGGTCAACTCCTATGATCCACTCATCTATTTCGGGCGTGGTCACCCGATAACACCGCGCGATCTGATCCTACGAACAACAAGTCATTATCTCGTGATACAACTACCGTCCACCGCCACTGTAACTGGTCCGGCGTGATGTATACATACCAATATTCACCCACTCGTGCGATCGACAGCCAACCTCTCAAGAACCTAGAACAAATTGACGATCCGTACCCTTTTCCTCCAAGTTATCGGTTTGTTTCGTGATGATCACAGAAATGGGTTAGATTTGATACACGATGTCCGGGGCAAGACAGCGTGGAACGACCGAACAACGAATTCCACGTATGTACATATCCTCGAGCATGTTGCAATCCAAGACAGGAATACGCCGTGATGAAGTTGCTCATTCATATATGGAATGTCATGGAGTAAGGCTTACATGGCTTTCCACGTCACCGATAAACATTGATAGTCTGGAAAGTGCCTACCATCCCAAGTCGTTCGTCGAAACGCCGACGTGGAGTCGCACCTTGAGCAGGTCCGGGGCGTCCACGGATGTGCATGCAACCCACTACACGCCAGCACTCAAGTTTCACTCGTGGGAGAGCTACAATTAGCCGGCCGTCGTCCTACGCGTACGCTGCGTCGTCTTTGAAGCACATGAGGTGGCAGTCTCCGGCTGAATCCACTGCAGCATATGGGCGTCGTGCGTGTTCACAATTTCCGAACCTGTTTGTTCAGCTGTTCATCGAATCCTTGGAAGCTTCTGATGTTGGAGCCAATGGCCACATTAATGAAAACAAACCCATGTGTACATACTGGAGGCATGATGTGGTCATGGTGGTGCCGACCCTGCCGAGAAGAGCTGTGCAAAAGGCCACAAATCGGTGCTGGAACCTAATTCATCGAAACTCCGTCACCCATATTACACCTACTTATTGGGACAGCTGAAACCGTCCTCACCGACATTGCGTGTGGAGCAATCAAAAGAAAGCACCAGCCCCAAATTGCCTCGCCCTCTTCATTACTTTCCAGGACATCGAGAGCGTTCTACTATTAGATAACGAGCGTGATTCACGGACATCAGCGATCGAGATATATGACCATGAGAACTGCGCAGAGAATCATCATGAAGCAAAAATAAGGGTACCCCAGAAAAAAAGTGTTCAGCGCAGTGCCAGAGCATCCAAACTGTGATTGATCAACGAAATCGGACGTTCAGCGTCGGGCAATACTTCTACACCACTCCACAAAGCTATCAACCATTCCTCTCGCCCAGTTCCACGTGACTTCCAGGGCAGCTTCAAATTCACCGCTGTCCCAGTGCTGTCGATCGCTCTCAGAGTTTTCAGTAAAGTTAAATCTCAGCACGTCTTTCACTGTGACTAATCCCTTCAGAGAGCCCAACTCCTCGACAAGGATAACACGTGGGCTTAACCAAAATCGTATTAAGTGGCCAGAACGCAAACCATAAAATTTGACTCACCCCATGCGTTTGAAAAGCTGCATTACGATCTCGAGGGGTAATCGTGGAGACACGGTGAGAGGTGTCTGGGCAATCACATCAACAAAGTGCATCCAAAACATCACTCGAAGGGCGGTTCCCACCTGATTCACCCAGGGCCACAGCTTCAGGACATCATTTGACGATGTAGTCTCTAGTAGCTCAACTGTAACATCTTCTTCGGCTCCCAGAGCCGATCCTGACGTAACCCCTGATAGGACGAAGTCTTCCTGATCAGATGCCTGTCGGCTGAACGAGCACAGCGTTTCAGGCAATACATCGCCCATGTGTTGTGCCTTGTCTGAAAGCCGATAGGGTCATCGTTCCTAAGACCAAATCGGTATCAAGCATACCTAGTACATAGCGCAGCTCAGTCCTGCCAATGTAGCCTGAAAGGGCCTTGGACGACTTGGATGTCACGATCGGAAAGCCTTTCACATCGGTGGAAGCGAGTACGTCCTCTTTGAGGAAGCACATACGTTAATAAAAGGACTCCTGGTTCGCTTGATGGCTTACCGACATCGCTGACACTCATCCCTGTAGCATAAAGAAGAGCCAAGTCTTTCTTCATTACCTCGGAGACTAGTTCGAATTGGAAGGTTCAAAGGTGCACGCAGCATGAAAAGCTTAGGTAGCTCACCTGCCACGTTTGACGAATGATCGTGTTGATCCAGTATGGGGAATCCATTAAATCGGATACTCTCGTCGGCTATTCCGCGCGTGCCAATAAAGTCCCCAACAGCTTTTGTGACTAGAATCACCATCTAGACCAAACAATAATGAGCGTGGAAGCGAGATGGGACAAAAAGATATGACTAACCATAGTCGGCAAGATGTACGTTAGCGCGCCAGTGAGCTCAAACATGATCACAACAACAGTGACAGTGATTCGCATAACACCACTCAGAGCAGCTGCAGCCCCAAGGAATGCATACGTGCCAGGTGTAATGCAGGGGATATCTGGGTCACAAACAGCAAACATTCCAGATTGGGGATACGCTCTAAAACAATCGCGAGTTAGACGTGAAATGGTATCACGACATCCTCTCACCTGTATATGGATTTAACGATAATACCGACCATACGGCCAAAGGAGGCACCGATAGCCATGGATGGCACAAAGATCCCAGCGGGAACCTTGGAGCCGTACGAAACGACGACTAGCCCCATACGTATGACCGTAGCCAGAAGCAACGAGTTGACCATGTGCCATTGTACGGAAAGCCTTTACCGAGGGTCTACCTCAACACGAATATTAAACTGCGAGGCACTTACTGACACAGGTTATCGTAATCGCCACCACCTTCACATTCACGGAACAAGATGGACATCATCTCAGTCATGTCAATGCGTAAGAACCGGTTCGGATATCCGACAATCGCGGTCAAGATGACTAGTGCAACAGCCTCTGCTGCACCGTGGTTTGCCAAGTGCTTCCGGCGGAATGCCGCAACTTGCATATTGAACTTGACCATGAACGCGCCATATAGTCCCTGTCAGATGAAATTCAGAATCCTACCATGAAAAATCAAGGTGATTTGACGCTGACACCGAAAATTCCTAGGATCACAAAGAAAATGATCTCGAAGAAGTGCCAGCTACGGCTATATGTCACTTGAAAAAGAACGAGCTTTCCGGTGCGAAAGGGATTCATAACCTATAGAGGATACATGAGGGTGCATCACAAAGTGTGAGAACATACACGGACGGAAAGCGTAAAGGTAGCGACCAACGCACAGACAAAACTCCGCCACATAGTCTTGATACTGAATATGTGGCTCATTTCCTGTGGGGGAACATTTGGTAAGAATGAACCGGGACACCGACAGCGTCGAAAAGTACCTCGATTGAGAAAAGCACACCTCCAATTGGTGAACCGAAAGCGACGGCAACACCGGCCGCGGATGCAGCCGTGATGACCTCTCTCATTTTACCTGAAGCAGGCATGAAGGCAAGTAATAAGGGCAAATATGATTCGTAACGAACTTGGACTTCGAGAGAAACGTCGAGACCATCCAGCAACCAGGGATCCAATACAGCAAGCAACGTGCACAGAGGGTCCTTCTTTTCCGACAGACAAACCAGAGGCGATGACCAAGGGCTGTATCTGATCAACACCTACACATATGCACGAGTCAAGGAACGTACGAGAGTGAGACTCTTGATAAAGAACGTTCCAAACCCAAGGAAGCCTTTCATAATGAAGCCTGCAAGGATACATTTAATCTCCGAGATTCCAGAACCTGCGGCATATTGAGCCATAGTGCGAACCAAATGAGCTGCCACAATTACGAAGATGGCCTGTAGAACATATCAGCCTTTCCATGAAGGTCGAATCAGATTGAGCGTACGGCAAATGAAACATAAGCTGCCCATCGTCCTGGGGTGAATGAACTCCAAGGATGCCAAGCCGGACAAAATCCGTCATCGCTTTCGACTTCCCAGCAACAAAATTGCTGGTTCAGCCACCACCCGTCGCTGCAGTACCCATTTTTGATGTCAGAAAGCCACTCGGTCACAATGGAAATAAGTGCAGCATTGACGCCGATGAATACACCTAACCAGCGCTATAAGCCAATGTCCATTGTTCAAGCGGAAGGAGAGACGGACCGACCAAGGTTATCACGAACCAAGATTCACCGGCCATCACCAGATTCCAACATTGCACCCATACCCAAGCTGGCGTGATTTCGCCGTTTGGGCCGCGGTAGGCGTTACGCGCCTTGTCAGCATCACGAATCCGTCTATTTCTCTCTATTATCGAATCTTGAACCCAGTCTAGGATCAAACAGATTACATGAGCGGAACGCATGAAAGCACGAGGTGCGTGCCGCGGGCATACCGATAGTGGTAAAATCTTCGTATCGCCTAGGAGCTGGTGAGATCCGTCGAGAATGAACCAAGGTTCAACAAACCGAATCTGTTCCAATTCCTCCTCATATTCCTCGCCATCCTGGGGTCGTACATAGTGGCCTCTTTCGCGAGTCATTGGAACGTGCAGCTGAACCGGTTCAACGCGCTGAAGTTCGGTTGGACTGCGAAAGCGGTTGTGTATCACGTGACCTCTTGCACCCGGCCATTCCGAACTTGTATCTACTACTAACCAACCGATCAATGGAAAAGACCGTGTCGGACGAACACCAAGCCGTCGGTTCGGGAAACTACACGAAGTTTCCGTGGACTTCCAGTTTCGTCGAGATTTCCTTGCCTTGCAAGACCACGACGGCGATCAAGACGGACACGCACCTTTGGGCTGGCACGTTACTTGAACAATAATCTTGAAATGGAACACATATACCCAACCTCAGGTTGAAGATATGTAAGCCGTCACCTTCTGATGATTCTTCCGTCCCGATGTGATAGCTCCCATGTCGCGCTCACATCATCCGTCGTGAACGTGTGCACTTTTGGTTAACCAGCGTGTTGACCTATGCGAGGTCCTGGTGGGCGTGGGCCTTTGTAAATTGCATTGAAACAGGCGATGTGGACGCAACACAATATTTTACATCAAGGAGCTGACCATTCTCCGAAACGCCCACCGATCTCTGCGGGTATTCTGTCCGATATTGTTGCTTCCTTGGGTGAACGTGTGTCAACATAACTCGACTCACCGGCTCGGTCAGGCTATACGTCTGATTCTGACGTGAACGGTGACTCCGGCCATCGATCTTCTTTACGTCTCTGCCATGATACCACGGTATGTCCATAATCTCTACAGCGGACGGACACAATGTTTCATTTGTACCTGTATAGACTCCATCTCCACAATGTACGTATTGGACCCCTTCTCTTAACCGGGATATCGTGACGATGGACCCACCGACCACGGGTTTCTTCGGCGTCCGATCATCGGACACATTATAAATGGAGTTTTATTTCCATGATCAGGGAGATAATGTCCCGTATCACTTTATCTCATATTAAACAACTCGTTACAGCATCGACTGGCCAACAAAAGCCAATGAGAAAAAACCCTCCCCGAAAACCCCGTCACCCTTTCGCCCTTTTCTAAGGTTAAGGTTAATCTCGTCTGTGGTGTGCTTCAGTGGCGGATCTCGGAGCGGGTTACATGTACGACCGGCGACCGCACATACGTTGCCGCCTGCACCCAGACCTTAGGGTGATGTCTGATTGATGAAATTGCACTGGTATATGGGTCGTACTCTTTCCTCTCATACCTCTTCACTTCCAAGAAAAAGAAGTAAAGGTTCGGATCATGACGAAGGGAGTGAGATCACATGGACGGACAAGTTTGGATGGAGCGGACGGTAGGTTGACGTCCTCAAGATCGTCGCTCGTCTACTTTGGAAGGATGTGGATAGCCGCGCGATCACCCCCTTCGGCCACACCGTATCAAGGAAACAACTTGCTTGGAAACGCAGACTGCATACGGCACAGGCACGTACCGTAAGGATCTTGTGAAAGGAATCACCGACCTGTTTCCAACGTTTTCTGCTCCCGGCGTCATACCACGCCATCGGTATCAACAACCGCTCTGCTACGGTCAGTCGGCATTCCCTGTTTACATGTGTGGTTTTTTATTTTTCCCTTGCTGTGGTGGGCGAGCCGTGATACCCTGAGGGTCGGCGCTTCGTCGCCAGGAACGGATGAGACCACTTTGACTGGGGTGACCCTTGCAGGGACGTCGGCATGAATATTTGTTCCAACGCGCTTACATCCCGGAATACTTCAACATGCAGTGCTGTTCGAAACAACCCGATCGCGACTCAAATGCCCATATTTTTGACCCTATATCATGTCAGGGGTCTATGACGATAAATCGGGATAATTACAAAGCGAGCGCGATGGATGACTAAGCCTGCGTACTGGCTAAACGGAGGCTCAGTCGCTAACGCCGCTCGTTACTGCTTACCACGATGTCGACCACCGACGACGTCAAAGTACCCTTTTTCAAGAAGGGAAAATCACGTCCTACGACGACCCGACGTCGATCGAAATCACCTGGACCGTCTGTCGCATCCGCCAGCGCCCCCGTTTCCTCGCGTCCTAGCACCGCATCCGAGGTCGTCCTCCCTACGCGCAAGGCGACTACGAACCTGTTGAGCGCAGGAACGAAACGGACGGCTGCTCAGCGCACAGAAAACGATGTCGACGATGAGTCTACGCGAGAAGGACCAGACGTCAAATGGACCGTTGCAGATTCCCACATAAACGCTGCGCTCGACATTATTGCAGGCGACGAGATCGAAGAGGCCCTCGCCAAGCGACGTCGAAAGGAGCGCGAGC
The DNA here is from genome assembly GCA_038089915.1 of Sutorius australiensis. NCBI lineage: Eukaryota > Fungi > Basidiomycota > Agaricomycetes > Boletales > Boletaceae > Sutorius > Sutorius australiensis. The sequence continues at coordinate 13,361 of JBBPLR010000429.1, forward strand.
AGAATGATGAAGGGGAAGAGGAAGCTCCAGATGGGGTGTACAAAGGCCAGAAAGCCTACCGCAGTCATCTGAAAAAAGACAAGGAGATACCCAAGGCGATGCGTATCGGGCCTCAGAGGGGTACGAATACAATTCGGACGGTCACCATCGTCGATTATCAGCCCGATGTGTGCAAGGATTACAAAGGCAAGTCTATTCTTCTAGTAATGTTGCTGATCCTGAGGCTGACACTCCCCATTTCCCGCATTTAGAGACCGGCTACTGCGGCTTTGGAGATACATGCAAATTCTTGCATGATCGCGGTACCTGTGAGTATCATTCAGGGGTGTATAGTTCTAGAAACGAGGTTGAGCCGGCATTCTTAGACCTTGCAGGATGGCAACTTGATAAGTTAGCCGAGAACCCCAAAAGACAAGTGGAGGACGTGTCTGAGTCAGATTCTGATGAGGACATTCCCTTTGCGTGCCTAATTTGTCGGAAACCTTACACAGATCCTGTGGTCACACGATGTGGTCACTTTTATTGCTCATCCTGCGCGATCAAGCGCTATGCAAAGAATCCAAAATGTTTGGCATGCGGTGTTCCGACTGGAGGCATTTTCAATAGAGCTGATAAAGTCATCGCCAAATTGACCAAGACACAGTCCGACCCAAACGAGGATAAAGAAACCGTCGACGATAATGAAGCAATCGAAATCGAGGGCCTTGCTGACCAAGGGAACGAAAGTGCTCCGAGTGAGAACGAGGGGAGTTTCAAAGATGAATAGTAATTCAATGTCCTGTATGGTCTCGAACCTTGTTGCCTCCCGAGATCCTGGTTGTAATATCATTCTGTGCTTTTTTTTCCTTGACAGGACGGCCCACCGAACATGGCGGATCATACAAGATCATACGACGTGCTTGCGCACTGATCGAGCATGGCGGTTACGTCCATCGTGAAATTTGTAAGGAAATTTTTCATAAAAGGGACGTGAAAACATAACCGACGTGTCTGTCAGCCCCAGGCCGAGTCTTGCACATGAGCACTGCCTCTGCCAGAATGGCAACGTAACGAACCCTTTTGCGTAAAGCAAGGGTACCTTGTCACCAGCGAGGACACCGAGGTGCCATTCACGGACGCCGACGTTTCGATTTTTTTTTGAAAATCGGAGAAGAAGCGCAGGGATCACCTTCATCACCTTCCTAATGGTGTTATCAGCGAGACAAACGGCAGATCTGCTGGACATAACCTTTTTTTTCACGCGGGAACAAAACAAAACAAAAAAAGACGGTTCTTTTGCGCTCCGAGGACGTTCCATCCGCACAGCCAGACTGAGTGCGGATTACAAACTCAACCCAAAATCGAACCTGTTCGTGACGGCGTTGCATCGGACCAGGGGTCTGTGACACACGTTTCAGGATCATGCGACTGACATGGATTGGAGATGTGTGGTGGTTGGGCGTAACAACGTCGCTGCGGGAGGAGCCGTCTCGTTGCTGTTAGGCCCTGAGACATGCATCCCTCCTCCCCCTCTTTCGATATAGGCCCACCTACACGCATTCATCATGCTGCGCGCTATGTGCTGGTGATCAATCGAGACGGATCGCGTTTCGTTCGGAGAGGGTCCACGTTCCGACGGGTTACTCGGGAACGTAGCTGAAGAAGAAGCAATAGAGGAAGGACGCCATTGGCCAAGCCACAGAAATGTATCACGGCCCGAAGGAGCAATCGAGACTAGAACGATTGAATGACCCGTGCCCGGTCCGATCAAATGCTCCAATCAAATGGTCGGATAGATTCGAGGCGAGAACAGGAGGGTTTCGTGTGATGTCTTGGAGATATGGTGCAAGGCGGGAGGGTGAGAATGTGATCAGATGGTGAGTCCGCGGACAGTGCAAGTCACATACGTGGGCGCCGGTGGACCGGCTCTGGTTAACTTTGCATCCTTTTTTTTTCTTATCCCAGAGGACGCCCCTCGACGCATTTCAACTCCCCCTATATCCGGTGAACGAGTGGGGTGTGACAAATGTTAAGCGAACAGCATCGTCATTAATCGAGGCACTCGCGTTCTGGCTAGAGGGCGCCGACGGGTGACCGGTGACGTGCCAACCGGTTGCCAAAGCTCCAAGAGACATTGATGGCAATCCATGGATGGACGATCGCGTCTTACTTCTCCCTCGCTACGCCCGAGATAGCAGATACGGCTCCACGTTGTCTCAGTCCCTGTTCCGCGAGGCAACTTGGCGCGCATGTGACCGTGTCTTATCGGCACCATTCTACTCAATTGCTGGCATCCATCAGTATTCAATATATTGTCGATATCTAGTATTCAATTGAAGACAAACCATTGCCGGATATCTGTGGGCTCACGGTCGGAACACGCCCAGCCGGGTTTAGTTTGGCCTCAAGGTCAAAGGGTACGTCCAAGTGAGGTTTGAGAGCCGATCAAGCGTTCCGGATCCATGAGACCACAATGCCCACCTTCCCCTATTTCGTTTTATTCCTGCCACCATTCGTGCTTATCTACATTTCCACTTTCCATCGGTCGGTATCCCTTGCCGACATCACGATCACGTGATCCGACTGCTGAGATGCTTGCGAGTCCACAGTTCGGGTCGTTCATCCATTCGCATCATACCATCAAGGCAATGCAACGTCGCTCCACGTGAATGGATGTTTGAACCCTAGTACGGAACCACGCGTTCGTGTCTTGGACGCGAACGTGTTCCGAATTCGCGTATGTGATTCCCAGAAAACCGGTAGTCCACCAAAGAGCGTTCCATTTTTCGTCTTCAATTCCTACGCGTGACGTGACCCGTACGTTGTGTTCCATACGAACAGAAGCCACACAGCAAGTAAAAATAAGAATAAGGTTGGGGTCAGAAGAGCGAGCGAGAAGTTGAGGGTAGTCGGACGATGGAACCGGTACCGGGGGATGACACAGATGGAGCGGGAACGGAACGGAAGGGTTGATTTGAAAATAGTGACACAGACTACATATCAACATAAGAGGAAGTCTACAAGGATTTTTAAAAAAAGGTCTTGGACGGACGAACAAGAGACCGATAGAAAAGCAAATTGGCCACGTAGGGAAGCGCTGGACGCGTGGATAGTTCTGATGGGGATGATCCTTCCGGCATAGTGCCTATCCGTGTGGGCGGGCGCAACAAGATTTCGAAATGCAGCACGGTTTGGATCCTTCTAGCTGAACACGTGTTACATGTATACGGATGGTAAGACCGGGTGCGTGGCATTAAGCTAATTTTTCCAAAAGGAAAAAATAAAAAAGAAAATAAACGAGAGAAAAAGGGCAGACAGCGAATTATGTGAGAGCGTTAGATATATATATATCTGGACCTAAATATATTTATATGCACTGGTGTGAACCCAACTGGGAGCCGCGGGCGAATAGATCGAGAGCGAGTCCGTACAACAACACTAGCACGCACACACGCACGGGATAGGAAAAAGCGTGAATCGCCCCAAACCCACCCAACTCCCTCCATTCCCATCTCACACGTGGATGGGTGAGATGAATACATAGCAATGACCCCCAAACGAGGATCATGCAGAGTTGGGAAAGAAGGGGTCTACTCATGTCTAGACATCACATTCCAATCACCCTTCGAGCCGGACCTAGTCCTATTCCACGTTTCCAGGCCCCGGGCTCAAACATGCACACCCAGGGGCTGGAAGAGAAACTCTATCGAGGCATCTCATCACATCCGTTGTCAATGTGGCGTTTGAGTGAATCAGCGCGACTAAAGTCTTTCCGACAGTACCGGCACTTGTGCAGTACTGGTGACGTGGCATGCACGGTCTCGTAGTGCCGCCGACGGTCGTGCAGACGCGTAAAGGAGCGATCGCAGAGGTCGCACGGGTAGCGCTCACCGGCCGCAACGATGATCGTTCCGGCATGGGTGCTGGCGTGTGGGTTGGGGTGGGAGGACGCGGAGCCGTGTACGGTGGTGCTTCTCCCCCCTGTACCACCTGTAGCATGTATCGATGCGGGGGGCGCGTGCACAACGTGCTGTGGGTTCGGGGACATGTGATAATAGGGTTCGACAGACGACCGAGAGCGTGGGTAGTTGGATCCGGACGGGTAGTTCTGGAAATTCTGCGCTGGGGTTGGAATGAACTGCTGCGGTTGCTGCTGAGGGAGGTGTCGGGATGGCTGTGCGCTCAAGTGGCTCGAAGGGCTGGTCGTCGCGTAGCAGTTCGTCGGTGAGCTGGGGGAGGGGTACTGGTCAACAGTAGACCCCTGAGAGGGGGTGGCGTAATACGGGTGGTGGTCGGCAGACGGGCTCTGCGTGGTATAGGTTGGGTAGGCGTACTGCGCAGGGATGTTTTGATGCGCTGTCGAGACAGCGCATGAGCGTAAATGAATGTGAGTGACAAGAATGACGCACTGATGGATCCGGGGGGCATGTGGCTCGCCGGAGTGACAGCGGCGTATGACAAGGGGGGATGGTGGTGGGACGGATCTGGATAGGGCGAGGTGTACTCGTCTGGAGACTGGGAGGGAGCAGGGTGAACCTGGTGAGCGGTAGTGGGGTAGTGGTTGTACTGCATTGGAGGAAACGGCACTGGGAGGAGAGGAACAAAGGCTGAACTGCAAGAGGGCGAGGCTGAGAGGAGGGACGGTTATATACGAAAATGTTGTTGTAATAGGACGGGCGTCGCCTGCCATAGCATGTCTTAGCAACGTACCTTAATGAAGGGATGCGTTACTAAATCATTACCTCTCAGAGAGTATAGTAAAGCCGGGATGGAGTACACGCCCATATCATTCCGGTAGCCATCGTGAATTCGGACGGGAGCGATAGCGGACACGGGGGGAAGCGTGGAGAGATCTGGAGAAGGGCGATGCTAGGCCAGGGACGGGTCGGATTCGATTTCGACGATGGCGTTGGAGATGTCAATGGAGTGGGATTGGCCGGGGGAGAACTTGAGAAGGCCCCAATAGGACAAGTTCTCCGTACGAAGATGCGATAGAGATGGCCTAGATCTCGGCACTTGCGATGGCTGGGCAGAACAAGCTGCTGCGCAACACACACATGCACGCCCTCTCTCACGCGCACCGAGCCATGATGCCGGCAGGAAGAAAAAAAAAAAAGAAAAATGAGAGGGTGAGATCTAGCGGAGACGCATAATTGGCTAGAGTAGTCCGAGTTCGGTTGGGTGGGAGAGTACCTGAAACTTGAAAGCTTGAATTTCGAGATCGAGAAAGGATCGTCCCTGATATCGTAACAGCGATATATCAAGCACTCTAAATCTGTGTATGATGCACCCCATACGGCATCTCGATATGGGGGCCCTTCAAAATCTCCTTTCAACTTGAAGCACGCTCCTTTCATCTAACGTTAAGCGGAAAGATCTGTTATGCAGATGTGATTCCACCTGCGCACAGCCCACAGAAGAGAAGAGAATAAAATTATCAGATACTGCAAACCTTAGCCCCGCTTAGTCTCACCCAAGCGCGCGTTCACTGTCGGTGTCGTGAGAACCTCATCGACGTCTCGCAATCGGGCAACTACCGCGCTCAATCACAACCCAAGTCCCGAGGGGATCCCGGGCGTTTCTAGCAAGGCAAGTCTTATTACTTCACGGCCTGGCTCGTTCCGGTATCATCGTGTCCCGTCGGTGGCAGGCGTCGACGGACCCAGCATTTGCTGGCAGATGATGCACCAAGCCAACGCGCGATCGATGGGCGCTCATCAATGGTATTGGGCTCGTGTCTGATTAGCCTCCCGCGGCCGTTCGTGGCCGTGTTTAGTAGACATCCTGCTGTGTTTTTCTTTTTTTTTTTTTTTTCCGGGTCGATACCATGCCGTGCCGCTGTCACTCGTCGTCTGTATCGCATTGCCCTGAAGCGACCGTGAGCGTCTTGATATGGCCAATGAAGGCAGGTCGGCAAGCGTTTGGAGTGATGCAAGCGCGTAAGTGAGCCGTTCCCGTACGATGACATCCGTTTCCAAACCTTCTTTTGCGCGTTCGGTACCGTCCACTGCGCCGAGACATGTCACAGACGTTTTGTGAGCGCGGTCATGCGTTCCGATCGCAAGCACGACGGGGTCGGGTACACCGGAGCGTCGGTCGCAGGCACACGCGCGCGATCTGCATCCGCCCAAACGAGCGCGCGTAATAGGTCAATATGTATATTATATAAAAAGGAGCCGACGGGGATAGGGAGGAGGAGGAATTCGCGATGAACG
>JBBPLR010000430.1:0-19547 GCA_038089915.1 Sutorius australiensis
TGAAAGGCTGATGTGTCGCAAATGAAAGAACAAAGGGGTTCTAGCGAGCGGAGCGTTCGCCAAAGACGATTAAGGGAGGGTTCTGAGGTTGCACGGCATGTCTGAGCAAGAGCATAGACCGTTTTCCGTACCTCTCGAGAGGCACGGTGGACGGAAATCTTGTCTTCTCTCTCGACTGGACTTGGTTTGTCGACATGGTCCAATATACAGTGGAGTAAATCTGGTAGCAGCAACGGGTTGAGGGCGACATGTCTCGCCATTACGATGTATAGGAATACAACGATGAGGTTGGTTTGAAAAGGATGCCGAAAGATGTGCGATGGCATATGTAGTCAGTGTACCATCATGAGTGAAATATCAACACTCCCTCGATATGGAGTAAGAAAAATCTACATGATAAAGGAACGAAATGCTTGCTAAAGGTTACATGCGTGCATGAATGATGTCCGTATTGCAGTTACATGTACAGACTCCTCATCTAGGTACTACATACTTGCCAATATAGTCTGTTTACCGCACGCGACTGAGACTCCTCACCTAGCCGCGCGCTCCCACCCTCGCCCTACTCGTGCTTTAACAAGACATGCTGTGGCCAGAGCTGCCCGATCTATCCCCTTTGGCTCGCTGCCTCCCAAAAGCCACTTATCAATTGGATCCAGGCTTCCAGGTAAGAGTCTCCGGTCGTATCGCAAGTGGCGTTTTCTAAACATGTCATCATCCGGCAGTGGTATTCATTCCATAGACCGCTCGAACGGGCCGAATGGGCTACTCTCTGAAGCTACACCCGTCGCGTGCGGTCCATGCAGGATTTCGGGAGCGGGTTCCGCGCAAAATGTGTCAGTGCATTTTCGAACCTTCATACCTCGGAGTCACTGTTCCCAAATCTACGTCATATACGGTGCATATTCGCCAATGAGACAGCACCCCTGTTGTGCCAGCTCTTCCCATCACTGGTTTCCCTCGATTACTCGTTCATATTCGAGGGTATCCTTGTTCCAAGAGTCTCTCGACACATTTCCCGTACCCTGTTCTGATATGCGGAATCTTTCCATCCAGGTTCGCCAGCCCGAGGCCAACTTTGACAAGGCGGTCTCTGACTACATCTGCCAGTGGTCAAACCCACAGAGGTACACTGTCCCCAAATCACATTGGGCGCGGACGCTCTGATGCACTTGTCTCGGGTCGGGTACTTGACTCAGCTGTCTTTTGCGCTGAGACCCACCTTGGCAGACGAGATCGGATCTTGCGACGGATCTCTTCTCTTCTCTGGGTTGCAGGGGCTGAGGGTATACTCTGAATACTTGGCACCACTGTCAGCCTTGCTCGACCATATGATTCTCCCTGCGATGACGGACCTTTCTGTCCAAGTCGGGAGCTGTCCTGGGAAGCAGGAAGTAGCATCGTTCATGTTGTCAGTACAGAGACTCGATGTCGGGGATTCCCTTACATCGTTGGAATTGGTCCAAGTTCGTCGCTCGCCAGACAGCGCCGACACGGATCCTGTCGTACTCGTTTCCAACGACCTGCGACCCTGCATGTCATTCAGGAACATCCGTCACATCGACGTTAACCTCGGATGGAGTGTCGGTCTAGCAGACGGTGATCTGTTGGAGCTGGTATCGGCATGGCCTCGGTTAAAGGTTCTGATGATCAACCAGGAGTGGGGATGGCAGACTGCAGGGGGATCACCCAGGTGGACTCGTGCAGGTTTCGCGAAAATGTCCCTCGTTGAGCCGAGTCGCCCTCGCACTCGATACCCGGGGGTACATCAAAGCCCCGTCCAATGCTTCCCTTGAGCTGGACCTCCCACACTTATTCGCGATTAACGTGCTCGACTCTGTGATCGAGGCGGAGTCGGTGCCTGCCACGACTGGGTTTTTTGCGGCCATCGTGCCGTGTGCGACGTTCTCGTTTAGTGCGTGGCGGAGCTGGGCGTTTACATGGCGGTCGAACAAGATGGTGTATATGGAGCGGTGGGGGGAGGTGTATACTCGTGCGTGTGAGGTTGTTGTGCGGCGTTCTGGTTGACCGTTGGTGTTTTTTTTTCTTCCCCTCCGTGTTGTGCTTCGCTTCCCACCTGATTTTCTTTTCATTTTTTACCGAGTTTTTTCTTGTCGTTTTGAAGCTTTGATGTTGTATGTATGATTAGCATGTGTGTACTTCTTCATACCAAACTGACTTTGTAACGTGTATCATACCATCATCTTGTCATGAAAATGTGTTCCTTTGTGTAAGTTTCGGTATACACGGCCCGGGGCGTTTTAATGCGGTGCCATCGAGCTAAGAGACTGCGTTCAGCCCAACATCAAATTCAATCCCCCGCGCGGTCATCTCTCGCCTCAACAAGCTGTAAGGTGGATTCACTGTACATGTTCTCCTGTCCGAATTGTTCCAGTGAGGCCCTCTACTAAATCGTTCGCAGGACGTTCTTCTCGGTTATACTGTGCACCGCACCGGATCATTGCGAGTTCGCCGTGGGCTCGCTTGGACATTCATCCTTTTCAAACTGCCTGCGTTACGGAAGATGCGAGGATCAAGTAGTTCACGGTGTTATATCCCTGAGTTGCTACCCCTCCCAATGTTAACTTCTCGTTCACAGTGGAGCTACGTATGCCAACTTCCCAAAACTCAGGAGACACTCTCAACGGAAGAAGGAAAGAACCCTCAGACGTCGCTATCTGCTACTGCCAAGTCTTCAGATGGTACTAGGACACGCTGGAATCGCCTTGGACGCGGACCCTCTTCAACGAATGATACGCTCTTTCTATTTATTCTATTTTCCCCCGAACGGCGTGGGTATATGCCCATGCGCATTTTTTGCGTTCGTGGGACTGACATGCTGCACTGAGCGTTCATTGTACAGATTCTCCCACTCCTTCACGGTCACTACAACGAGTAGCTTGAGGTGAGTACAGACAGCGCCATTTAACTCACTAATCAGCTGGACTAACTCAACGTCCGAGGGTAGACTAGTCACGGTATTCGTCCACAGGAATGTCTGAACTCGACGAACAAGTCACCCTCCGCCCTAACGAGACACAATCTCACACTCACGGGCATCCTAATCGGTCCCGGGTGATACAAAAGCTATCTTCTGTGCTTCCTAGGTGGTCTGTGCGAAGAAGAGGGAGGGCAAATCTCGATGATGAACTAGATCCCGGCCGCAGGGCGCTGCCCCATTGGTCGGAAGGACATTCTGGTCGGGTCACATTCCTGAACACGCTTACGACATCCTTGCGTGCTCGTTTCAAGAGGTTCGGAAAACCTTCTGATTCCGACGAGATAGAGTCCTTGAACGACCGTGCAGATGCCCTCTTTGCGCGTTTTGAACAGCTCGGGAGGCTCTCTGATCTTGATGAGGCAGTTGTGCTCCATCGTAACGCACTAGAACTTTGTCCGGGGGAACACCCTGATCGGGCCATGTCCATGAACAGCCTTGGAGTTACTCTTCTCACACGTTTCGAACAGCTTGGAGATTTCTCCAACCTTGACGAGGCACTTGCCCTCCATCGCAGTACACTGGAGCTTTACCCGCAAGGCCATCCTAATCGAGCGATCTTCTTGAACAACCTTGCGTTTGCTCTATCTACTCGTTTTGACCAGCTCGGAGGTCTCTCCGATCTCGACGAGGCACTTGCCCTTCATCGTAGTGCACTGGAACTTCAACCGCAGGGCCATCCTGATCGAGCTATGTCCTTGAACAACCTTGCGAGTGTCCTATCTACTCGTTTTCACCAGCTCGGAGGTCTCTCCGATCTCGACGAGGCACTTGCCCTCCATCGTAATGCACTGGAGCTTCTCCTGCAAGGACATCCTAATCGAGCGATGTCCTTGAACAACCTTGCGAATGCTCTATCTACTCGTTTTAACCAGCTCGGAGGTCTCTCCGATCTCGATGAGGCACTTGACCTCCATCGTAGTGCACTGGAGCTTCGCCCGCAAGGCCATCCTGACCGAGCCATGTCCCTGAACGACCTTGCGAATGCTCTATCTACTCGTTTTAACCAGCTTGGAGGTCTCTCCGATCTCGACGAGGCACTTATCCTCCATCGTAGAGCACTGGAGCTCCGTCCGCAAGGCCATCCTGATCGAGCGACGTCCTTGAACAACCTTGCGAATGCTCTATCTACTCGTTTTAACCAGCTCGGAGGTCTCTCCGATCTCGATGAGGCACTTGACCTCCATCGTAGTGCACTGGAGCTTCGCCCGCAAGGCCATCCTGACCGGGCCATGTCCCTGAACGACCTTGCGAATGCTCTATCTAGTCGTTTTCACCAGCTCGGAGGTCTCTCCGATCTCGACGAGGCACTTATCCTCCGTCGTAGAGCACTGGAGCTCCGTCCGCAAGGCCATCCTGATCGAGCGACATCCTTGAACAACCTTGCGAATGCTCTATCTACTCGTTTTGACCAGCTCGGAGGTCTCTCCGATCTCGATGAGGCACTTGCCCTCCATCGTAGTGCACTGGAGCTTCGCCCGCCGGGCCATCCTTTTCGAGCCATGTTCTTGAACGACCTTGCGAATGCTCTATCTACTCGTTTTGACCAGCTCGGAGGTCTCTCCGATCTCGACGAGGCACTTGCTCTCCATCATAGTGCACTGGAGCTTTACCCGCAGGGCCATCCTTATCGAGCGATCTCCTTGAACAACCTTGCGAATGCTCTATCTACTCGTTTTGAGCAGCTCGGAGGTCTCTCCGATCTCGACGAGGCACTTGCCCTCCATCGTAGTGCACTAGAGCTTCGCCCACAGGGCCATCCTGATCGAGCCCAGTCCTTGAGCCACCTTGCGAATGTTCTATCTACTCGTTTTGAGCAGCTTGGAGGTCTCTCCGATCTCAACGAGGCACTTGCCCTCCATCGTAGTGCACTGGAGCTTTACCCGCAAGGCCATCCTGAACGAGCGACCTCCTTGAACAACCTTGCGAATGCTCTATCTACTCGTTTTGAACAGCTCAGAGGTCTCTCCGATCACGACGAGGCACTTGCCCTCTATCGCAGTGCACTGGAGCTTCGCCCGCAGGGCCATCCTGATCGGGCTATGTCCTTGAACAACCTTGCGAGCACTCTATCTACTCGTTTTAAGCAGCTCGGAGGTCTCCCCGATCTGGACGAGGCACTTGCCCTTCATCGTAGTGCACTGGAGCTTCGTCCGCAAGGCCATCCTGATCGAGCCGACTCCTTGAGAAACCTTGCTCACTGCCTACATAGCCATTACAACAGCTCATCTACGCAACACATTAGTGACCTTCAAGAAGCATTTCGTCTATATTCCCACCTTGCTGAAATATCTCAGAATCAACTTGTGTCTTATGCCGACATCAGGTGTGCGAAACAGTGGATCCAGAAGGCTGAAGAATGTGAACACAGCACCACCATCTTGGCCTACCAAACATTCTTCCGTCTCACCATTCAATATATCACAGCTTTACCTTCTCTTCCTGAAAATCTCGGACTACTCAAACGGACTATCTCAACCTTGGCAGCTGATGCATTTTCCGCGTGTCTTCGCTATGGGAATTCTACCAATGCAATCGAGCTCCTAGAGCAAGGTCGTGGTGTCTTTTGGAGCCAGTTAATGAGGCTTCGCTCCCCACTAGATGATGTGGTGGCATCTGGCGACACAGGCAAGGAACTAGCAGACGAATTCACGCAGGTCGTGGTCTCCCTTCGCAGAGTGTTTGACAGCCCTCGGGATGCTGCAACGCAGCACGATCGTGCCTGCAGTCTGAATCTCAAATTGCAGAATATCATCAGCAACATTCGCCAATTGCCTGGTCTCTTGCGTTTTCTTGAACCCCCTGTATTCTCAGATCTCCGGATGGCAGCTTCCGATGGACCAGTCATCATTGTCAATGCCAGCGAGTACAGCTGCGATGCCTTGGTGCTTCTATCCGACCAAGAATCTGTCCATGTTCCCCTTCCTATTACAAAGGCCCATGTCGGTGAACTATCATTGGAGCTTCGTTCTCTGACCTCCGATTCCAAGTTCATGGATGCAACACGGAAAATTTGGGCCTTTCTACGAAAACTCTGGGACATCGTTGTTTTCCCGATCGTGGAGGCCCTTCAATCTTGTTGTCCTCATCAATCGCGCATCTGGTGGTGTCCGACTGCCGAGTTTTCACTTCTTCCATTACATGCTGCAGGCCCATTTAGAAAGAGCCAACCGATGCTCTCAGATCTCTACATCTCTTCCTACACCCCGACTTTGACGGCTCTCATTCGTGCTCGGAAAGAAAGGCCGATCGATCCACCCACTGAATCACATCGATTCTTGCTTATAGGACAGGCCCGGGCTCTGGGACAGGAAAAACTCCTCTCGGTGGAATCAGAGTTGTCCACAATATCCGATCGTGTTGGGTCGGTCACCACAATATCTTGTGTTCAAGCTCAGGACGCGAACATTACCAAGATCAGTCGAGAATTGCCTGAGAACAACCTTGTTCACTTTGCCTGTCATGGAGTCCCCAATCCAAGCCACCCATTCGAGTCTGGATTTGGGTTGGCAGATGGGCTGTTGAAGATTGAACGCATTATGCGATACGACCTGCAGGATGCCAGGTTTGCATTCCTCTCTGCTTGTCACACAACTGTCGGTGATGAGGAGAGTCCTGACGAGATCATCCATCTCGCTGCGGCGATGCACTTTGCTGGGTTCCGTTCTGTCGTTGGGACGATGTGGGGCGTGGATGATGCACACACAAATGAAATCACGTCAAAATTTTATGAGAATATGATGGACAAGTCTGGTCATCTAGATCACACGCGGGCGGCGGTTGCTTTGCACGAGACGATGAGGAGCCTTTGTTTGAGCGATATACCGTTTGATCAACAGATCGTGTATGTACATATCGGTGTCTAGCAGTACTCCTTTCCGTCCATCCATTGCTTTTCCACAGTTATCACTGTACCTATTCTTCCATCATGATGTCTTCTATTGGTGCTGACCTCAGAACTTACCATATTATTTGTTACCATCCAATCGCGGTATGCGGTGGTTTGCACTGTCATCAGTTCTCCATGATCACATCTTCATACTGTCCCTTTTGCAAGAGTCTCAATCCATTTTCCGTACCTCCCCTGATATGCACGTTCGACAGCTTGAAGCCGATTCTAGGAAGGCTGTCTCCGACTACATTTGCCAGTAGTCACACTCGCAGATAGTACACTGTCCCCAAATTACCTTCAAGGGGAATGGATGCTCTCGCACACTTGTGACACGTTGAGTATTCGGGCCAGCTCTTGTTGCGCCGAGTCTCATCTCACAGACGACTTCGGTACTTCTCTTCTCTTCAAGTTCCAGGAACTCGAATTATACTCTGAACCCTTGCCGCCATTCTCAGCTTTGCTCGGCCGTAGCTTCTCCAACACGGTCCCGTCGTACTCGTTTCCAACGTACAACCTTGCATGACATTCAGAAACCTCCGTTATATTGGCCTCAACCTCCCAGAGATGGTATCGACATGGCTTCGTTTGGAGTGTCTGTCGATCAGTCAGGAGTGGTGGTGGTGGCAGATTGCAGGCGAGATCACCCCAGGTGGACTCGTATGCCTCCTGCAAAAGTGTTCCTCGTTCACCCATATCACCCTCACGCTCGATACCTATGGTTACACCGAGGCTCCGCTCAACACCTCGCTCGCGCGCCTCAGGCTGGACCTCGCCGTCGTTTGCGATCAACGTGCTCAACTGTCATCGAGACAAAGTTGTTGCCTGCCATAGCCGCGCTTTTTGTGGCCATCGTGCTGGGTGTCCTTCTCATTTAGTGCATGACCGTGTTGGGCATTTACCCAATGGTTGAACAAGGTAGAGCGGTAGGGCGAGGCGGTCGGACTTGAGACGCTGTTGCATAACATTTCTAAGTTTTTTCCCGAGTTCTAACCAACAACAAGCATGTCACGACGACGACATTATCTTGCTGACCTCCTCCCACATCTGTCGGCATTCCTTCATGTAATTTGCATTTGGCCGATAGAGCGACCACAAGCACGGCCTCCTAACCTGTACCCTTGGTAGATGCTTTCTGAGAAATTTGGCCACCGACGCTGACTCGCTGATGAGCGAGTAGGGGAACGTGGCTTCCGTGATACCCTCATTGCTAGTGTACGGTAAAATAGACATCACACCCTAATTAACCCTGTATTTTACACCCCCCCGACAGTGGCTCTAATTAACCTGCGTAAATCACAGCTAATTAACAGGACTGTAATTTACCCTATTTAACTGGGTAAAAAAGCGAAATTTACTGTAGATCAGAGTAAAATAGGGTAAAAAAGACCAGGTTACCAGCTCTCCCAGTCTGACACCTTTGGAACAATGTTAGACGACGTTTTCGTAGACGCCGTCTGTATTTTCTGGAGCCCAGCAGGCTGGAAACGTGTTTTAGATGCCTCACTGAGGATTTCACGGAAGAATGATGATGAAATGTCAATATCGGATGTGCCAGGAAGGACTAGGTGTTGGCGCTCAGCCCACAAAGCCTTGCCGCGTAATCCATGCTTCTTGTCGAGCCGGCGTGCACCATCATCGATGGTGGGCATCACTTTGCTTCCGGTGTTCAAGGCAGTCACCTCAGGCTCTGACTCAGAATCAGAATCGGAGTCGTCGGAGAGAGGATCAAATGGTCGCGGCTGAGAGGGTGTGCAGGCATCTGGGGAAGGATTGTCGGGTTCAGAAATTTCCGAGGCCTTTCGTTTGTGGTTCGAGATAGTTGCGTCCATGTGACGAGGTCGTCAAGCCATTTGACCAATATAATTGATTTGGGAAGTTCAGTGAGCCAATGCGTGAGGACGGTGACCACTTCGGACAAGCCTGGACCCTTTTCTGTGAATACAACATGTCCGTCTCTGCGATGCCCAAGTTTTATCTCGAGTTGTCGATTGACTGCCCCTTCAAGCCCGATGTCCTCCACATCCGAATCCTCACAGCCGAAGAAATCAAAGCCATAGTCTGATTCAGCTAGTGTTCGCATGGGAAGGGTATCCGGAAGTTGGTTGAGGTAGGCTCGAAGCCTTTGGAGCTTGCTTCTAGTTGCGTCGTCCATGCAGTAGAGTCACTGTACACATATAGGTTTATTCTCGAAATTTTTCGCCGTTCATGCTATCCGGTGCCACAAGAATGAAGGCTGCGCGCTCGGGCGCTGAGCACCGAGCACCGATCCGATGCCAGCTATTTTACCCTAATTTACACCCCTAAATCCCACCAGTCAAATTGACAGGTAAATTACAGTAAATTACAGGGGTAAAATAGCCTGGGTAAATTTACACCCCCCTTTTTTACCGTACACTACTCATTGCATATATTCGGGCTCTCATTCATCGGGACGACCCTCGCGTCGATCGGCAAACTGAGTATACGGAGTCGCGGGCAATCCACAATGAGGGCCAACAAGCCACGCAGGGTGACGTATTTGGCTGATGACCATGGCCATCCTCCTGATTTGCAACTCAATTGTAACACCTCCAACGATGGCCAACTGCGGGCCAATGCACTGAGTTCATCATCGTCGAGGGAGATCTGGTTTTCCATTTTGATGTGGACTGTACGAAGGTGATGGAGCGACGCGAGCGGGAATAGTGTCTCGTAGGTGATACAATATGCCACGGGAGTGTCTTCCAGTGCCTGGACCTGCGGCTTTCTTGCGCGGTGCACAACTTTGATCGTGTGAACTGAACCCACACGTTGAGGCATGGCCAGCGCAGCGAAAAGAAAGAAGATGGTTCAGGCAGGGGGTCGAGGTTCATGTGCATCGAGTTTGAATGTAACAGAACGAAACATTTGTTCGTGCGGTCGTAGAAGACTTGTAAGATAGCACAAATCCAATATTTGCAGTTCTATCGCCTCAACACTGGGGAACGGGGTATCGACAGGTGAGATGATGATTTGTTGTGTGCTGTGGTGATTGAGAATGATACGAAGAACCTTGTATTGTGCAGATAGGATAACGTGTTTCATGGGAATGAGGTCCAAGAGGTTGAAAAGCGCGTGGTTGGAAAGCGTGAGGTTCTCAACCTTGGTAAGGCGGGGGATGGAATCGGAAAGAGCATGCGAGGTGAAGTTAGAGGACAATCTGAGGGCCTTGAGGTCCGGACAAATAATTGGATATTGTTCAAAGAATTGTTGGACCGCCGGGTCCTCGTCCTCGTCCCCGTCCCTTTTGAATTTACCACTCAAAGAAATGAGTCCAGGGACAAGCAACCGTTGGATGAGTAGGGCAATATCGGAATCAGTATAACATCGACCCCAGATCAGCACCTTCAAATTTGGAAAGAAGGGTTGTGAACCAGTACATCGTAGAAAGTTCAATGAGGGGTCTTCAGGGTCTATCCTGAGTTCCCTGACGCGGACAGCGTACCTACGAATGACGGCCCATTGAGCAGGCGAGGGTGGTGTCTGCCGCAATGAAAAGGGATGCGCTGACATAGACACGGCATGTGCTTACCATTGCCCACTCTGCATCTTCCATTGGAACATGTTGAAAGGCTGATGTGTCGCAAATGAAAGAACAAAGGGGTTCTAGCGAGCGGAGCGTTCGCCAAAGACGATTAAGGGAGGGTTCTGAGGTTGCACGGCATGTCTGAGCAAGAGCAAAGACCGTTTTCTGTACCTCTCGAGAGGCACGGTGGACGGAAATCTTGTCTTCTCTCTCGACTGGACTTGGTTTGTCGACATGGTCCAATATACAGTGGAGTAAATCTGGTATGTAGCAGCAACGGGTTGAGGGCGACATGTCTCGCCATTATGTATAGGCATACAACGATGAGTTTGAAAAAGATCTGCCGAAAGATGTGCGATGGCATCTGTAATTGGTGTACCATCATGAGTGAAATATCAACACTCCCTCGATACGGAGTAAGAAAAATCTACATAATAAAGGAACAAAATGCTTGCTAAAGGTTACATGCATGAATGAATGATGTCCGTATTGCGGCTACATGTACAGACTCCTCATCTAGGCATTAGTCCGTTTGCCGCACGCGACTGAGACTCCTCATCTAGCCGCGCGCTCCCGCCCTCGCCCTACTCGTGTTTTAACAAGGCATGCTGTAGTCAGAGCTGCCCAATCTATCCCCTTTGGCTCGCTGCCTCCCAAAAGCCACTTATCAATTGGATCCAGGCTTCCATGTAAGAGTCTCCGGTCGTATCGCAAGTGGCGTTTTGTAAACGTGTCGTCATCCGGCAGTGGTATTCATTCTCGAACGGGCCGAGTGGGCTACTCTCCGAAGCTACACCCGTCGCGTGCAAGATTTCCGGAGCAGGTTCCACGCAAAATGTGTCAAAGCATTTTTGAACCTTCATACCTCGGAGTCACTGTTCCCAAATCTACGTCACATATGCTGCGTATTCGCCAATGAGACAACACCCCTGTTGCGCCAGCTCTTCCCATCACTGGTTTCCCTTGATTACTCGTTCATATTCGAGTTAAACTTATCCTTGTTCCGAGAGTCTCGACACATTTCCCGTACCTTGTTCTGATATGCGGAATCTTTCCATCCGGGTTCGCCAGCCCGAGGCCAACTTTGACAAGGCGGTCTCTGACTACATCTGCCGGTGGTCAAACCCACAGAGGTACACTGTCCCCAAATCACATTGGGCGCAGACGCTCTGATGCACTTGTCTCGGGTCGGGTGCTTGACTCAGCTGTCTTTTGCGCTGAGTCCCACCTTGGTAGACGAGATCGGATCTTGCGACGGATCTCTTCTCTTCTCCGGGTTGCAGGAACTGAGGGTATACTCTGAATACTTGGCACCACCGTCAGCCCTGCTCGACCATATGGTTCTCCCTGCGATGACGAACCTTTCTATCCAAGTCGGGAGCTGTCCTGGGAAGCAGGAGGTGGCATCGTTCATGTCGTCAGTACAGAGACTCGATGTCGGGGACTCCCTTACATCGTTAGAATTGGTCCAAGTTCGTCGCTCGCCAGACAGCGCCGGCACGGGCCCTGTTGTACTCGTTTCCAACGACTTGCGACCTTGCATGTCATTCAGGAACATCCGTCACATCGACGTTAACCTCGGATGGAGCGTCGGTCTAGCAGATGGTGACCTGTTGGAGCTGGTATCAGCATGGCCTCGGTTAAAGGATCTGATGATCAACCAGGAGTGGGGATGGCAGACTGCAGGGGGGATCACCCCAGGTCCCGTGCAGGTTTCGCGAAAATGTCCCTCGTTGAGCCGAGTCGCCCTCGCGCTCGACACCCGAGGGTACACCAAAGCCCCGTCCAGTGCTTCCCTTGAGCTGGACCTCCCACACTCATTCGCGATCAACGTGCTTGATTCTGTGATCGAGGCGGAGTCGGTGCCTGCCACGGCTGCGTTTTTTGCAGCACCGTGCCGTGTGCGACGTTCTCGTTTAGTGCGTGACGGAGCTGGGCATTTACATGGCGGTCGACCAAGATGGCGTATATGGAGCGGTGGGGGGAGGTGTATACTCGTGCGTGTGAAGCTGTTGTGGGGCGTTCTGGTTGACCGTTGGTGTTTTTTTTTCCCTCCGTGTTGTGCATCGCCTCCCACCTGGTTTTCTTCTCATTTTTTTCCGAGTTTTTTCTTGTCGTTTTGAAGCTTTGATGTTGTATGTACGATTAGCATGTGTGTACTTCTCCATACCAGACTGACTTTGTAGCGTGTATCATACCATCATCTTGTCGTGAAAGTGTGTTTCTTTGTGTAAGTTTCGGTATACACGGCCCGGGGCGTTTTAATGCGGTGCTATCGAGCTAAGAGACTGCGTTCAGCTCAACATCAAATTCAATTACCCTCGCGGTCTTCTCTCGCCCACTCAGTGACTCAACAAGCTGTGAGGTGGAGGTCTTTGTATCCCAACACCTTCACTGTACAAGTTCTCCTGTCCAAGTCGTTCCAGTGAGGCACTCTACTAGCATCAGTGAACCGGATGGTGCTGGCTACCATCGACTACCATCGGCTACCACCACATACCACTGCGTACCAATTCCTGGTTCACTGATGTAAATCGCTCGCAGGACATTCTTCTTGGTTATACTGTGCAGCGCACTGGATCAAAGTTGCGAGTTCGCCGTGGGCTCGATTGGACATTCATCCTTTCAAACTGCCTGCGTTACGGAAGATGCAAGGATGCAGCAGTTCACGGTGTTATATCCCTGAGTTGTTGCCTCTCCCAATATTAACTTCTCGTTCACAGTGGAGCTACGTATGCCAACTTTCCAAACTCAGGAGACTTTCTCGACGGAAGAAGGAAAGAACCCTCAGACATCGCTATCTGCTACTGCCAAAATCTTCAGATGGTACTGGGACACGCTGGAATCGCCTTGGATGCGGACCCTCTTCAACGAATGATACGCTCTTTCTATTTATTCTTTTTTCCCCCGAACGGCGTGGGTATATGCCCATGCGCATTTTTTGCCTTCGTGGGACTGGCATGCTGCACTGAGCGCTCATTGTACAGATTCTCCCACTCCTTCACGGTCACTACAACAAGTAACTTGAGGTGAGTACAGACAGCGCCATTTAACTCACTAATCAGCTGGACTAACTCAACGTCCGAGGGTAGACTAGTCACGGTATTCGTCCGCAGGAATGTCTGAACTCGACGAGCAAGTTATCCTCCGCCCTAACGAGATACAATCTCACACCCACAGGCATCCTAATCGACCCCGGGTGCTACAAAAGCTATCTTCTGTGCTTCCTAGGTGGTCTGTACGAAGAAGAGAGAGGGCAAATTTCGATGATGAACTAGACACCGGCCGCAGGGCGCTGCACTATTGGTCGGAAGGACATTCTGGTCGGGCCACATTCCTGAACACGCTTACGACATCCTTGCGCGCTCGTTTCAAGAGGTTCAGAAAACCCTCAGATCCCAACGAGATAGGGTCCTTGAACGACCGTGCGAATGCCCTCTTTGCGCGTTTTAAGCAGCTCGGGAGGCTCTCTGATCTTGATGAGGCAGTTGTGCTCCACCGTAAAGCACTAGAACTTTGTCCAGAAGAACACCCTGATTGGGCCATATCCGTGAACAACCTTGGAGCTACCCTTCTCACACGTTTCGAACAGCTTGGAGATTTCTCTGACCTTGACGAGGCACTTGCCCTCCATCGTAGTGATCTGGAGCTCTGCCCGCAAGGCCACCCTGACCGAGCCATGTCCTTGAACAGCCTTGCATATGCCCTATCTACTCGTTTTGGGCAGCTCGGAGGTCTCTCCGATCTCGATGAGGCACTTGCCCTCTGTCGTAGTGCACTGGAGCTTCGTCCACGTGGCCATCCTGATCGAGACAAGTCCTTGAACAACCTTGCGAGTGTCCTATCCACCCGTTTTGACCAGCTCGGACGTCTCTCTGACCTCAACGAGGCACTTGCTCTCCATCGTAGTGCACTGGAGCTTCGCCCGCGAGGCCATCGTGGTCGAGCGATCTCCTTGAACAACCTTGCGAATGCCTTATTTTCTCGTTTTCACCAGCTTGGGGGTCTCTCCGATCTCAACGAGGCACTTGTCCTCTGTCGTAGTGCACTGGAGCTTCGTCCACAAGGCCATCCTCTTCGAGCCGGGTCCTTGATCAGCCTTGCGAGTGTCCTATCCACTCGTTTTGACCAGCTCGGAGGTCTCTCCGATCTCGACGAGGCACTTGCCTTCTACCGTAGTGCACTGGAGCTTCGTCCGCAAGGCCATCCTGATCGAGCCGACTGCTTGAGACACCTTGCTCACTGCCTACATAGCCATTACAACGGCTCATCTACGCAACACATTAGTGACCTTCAAGAAGCATTCCGTCTATATTCCCACCTCGCCGAAATATCTCAGAATCAACTCGTGTCTTATGCCGACATCAGGTGTGCGAAACAGTGGATCCAGAAGGCTGAAGAATGCAAGCACAGCACTACGGTCTTGGCCTACCAAACATTCTTCCGTCTCACCATCCAACATATCACAGCTCTACCTTCTCTTCCTCAAAATCTCGGACCACTCAAACGGACTATCTCAACCTTAGCAGCTGATGCACTTTCTGCATGTCTTCGCCATGGCAATCTTGCTGGTGCAATCGAGCTTCTTGAGCAAGGTCGCGGTGTCTTTTGGAGCCAGTTAATTAGGCTTCGCTCCCCTCTAGATGATGTGGTGGCATCCGGAGATACAGGCAAGGAACTAGCAGATGAATTCATGCAGGTCGTGGTCTCCCTCCGCAATGTGTTTGACAGCCCTCAGGATGCTGCAACGCAGCATGATCGTGCCTGCAGTCTGAATCTCAAATTGCAGAATATCATCAGCAACATTCGCCAATTGCCTGGTCTCTCGCGTTTTCTTGAACCCCCTGTATTCTCAGATCTCCGGACGGCAGCTTCCGATGGACCAGTCATCGTTGTCAATGCCAGCGAGTACAGCTGCGATGCCCTGGTGCTTCTATCCGACCAAGAACCTGTCCATGTTCCCCTTCCTATTACAAAGGCCCATGTCGGTGAACTATCATTCGAGCTTCGTTCTCTGACCTCTGATTCCAAGTTCATGGATGTAACACGGAAAATTTGGGCCTTTCTACGAAAACTCTGGGACATCGTTGTTTTCCCGATCGTAGAGGTCCTTCAATCTTGTTGTCCTCATCAATCGCGCATCTGGTGGTGTCCAACTGCAGAGTTTTCACTTCTTCCGTTACATGCTGCAGGCTCATTTAGAAATGGCCAACCGATGCTCTCAGATCTCTACATCTCTTCCTACACCCCGACTTTGACGGCTCTCATTCGTGCCCGGAAAGAAAGGCTGATCGATCCACCCACTGAATCACATCGATTCTTGCTTATAGGACAGGCCCGGGCTCTGGGAGAGGAAAAACTCCTCTCGGTGGAATCAGAGTTGTCCACGATATCCGATCGTGTTGGATCCGTCACCACAATATCTTGTGTTCAAGCTCAGGACGCGAACATTACCAAGATCAGTCAAGAATTGCCTGAGAATGACCTTGTTCACTTTGCCTGTCATGGAGTCCCCAATCCAAGCCACCCATTCGAGTCTGGATTTGGATTGGCAGACGGGCTGTTGAAGATTGAACGCATTATGCGATACGACCTGCAGGATGCCAGGTTTGCATTCCTCTCTGCTTGTCACACAACCGTCGGTGATGAGGAGAGTCCTGACGAGATCATCCATCTTGCTGCGGCGATGCACTTTGCTGGGTTCCGTTCAGTCATTGGGACGATGTGGGGTGTGGACGATGCACACACGAATGAAATCACGTCGAGATTTTACGAGAATATGATGGTTGACTCTGGACATCTCGATCACACGCGGGCGGCGGTTGCTTTGCACGAGACGATGAGGAGCCTTCGTTCGAGCGATATACCGTTCGATCAACAGATCGTGTATGTGCATATCGGTGCCTAGTGGCGCTCCTTTCTGGTGCGTTTATTCTGTGTGTACCGTCACGCAAACTGACGTGCTCATGATCGTGTTTATGTAGCAGGTCCCATCCGCGTATCCGCGCATATCGGTCCGTGGTGGTACTGCCTCAGCCTGGCGAACGTGTTTTCCAGATGCGCTGTCGTCCTCACTGACGGCTCGTAGTCGTGATTAATGTGGCAGGTTCTATTCTCTGGTACATAGCTTATGGAATAGTCATACCCGCGGCAAATATTAAGGTGCTTGTATTCGAAACGATAAATACTTTCTACCATAGAACTCTTTATACTACTATAGTAGAGTGTGCGATTCATCGACCAGTTTTATCAACATGAGGTGACCGCGCGAACTACACGAATTACCAAAAAAAGATCCGGCCTCCCGCTGGATTAGCTCCGACGGTCTTGTGCCGCAACCACCATCGAGTCGAAGAACCTCCAAGTTCAACCCGCGTCCACATGCACCCCGCACTTCGTCTAGAAGAGATTCTGTTGAATATCTTCGGTCAATGCTACCCGTCAAGTCCGATAAACAAGCAGCGCACCTCGTGTGCTCCCGCGGATCTTGCCGCTCTCGCGAGAACATGTCGCACGTTCAAAGAACCAGCTCTCGACGTACTTTGGACAGAGTTGGCTAACCTGTCTCCCCTCGCACGATGTATTCCCGAAGCTACCCATCGAATTTACCCAGGATACACGGTAAGACAGCGTCCGACGTTCACAATGGCAGACATTCCGTATTGATATCCCCAAAGTGGTATTCATTCAGTAGACCGCTGAAGCAAGCCGAGTGGGATACTGTTCGAAGCTATGCACGCCGCGTCCGATCCGTGTTGGATTTTACGAGGGGGCTCAATTGGGACTCCGTCAAGACACTCTTCAATCCTCCTACCCCTGACCCACTGTTCCCTAACCTACGTGTTCTGCGCTGGGAATTCATCAGAGAAACATTCCCGCTGATGCGCCACCTCGCGGTTGCGTCGCTCACATCGCTCGAGATTAATTTCGTGTTCGGGGATGTTCCTCCATTCCATAGCTTCCCACAACCACTTGGCGACCTCTGCCCCAATGTGAGGAAATTCCGGGTACGCATGCGTCGTCCCCAGGTCGGCTCTGACGAGGCCATTTCAGCCTTGGTACACCGCTGGTCGAATTTACAGGTTCTGTATTGTCCGTATATCAACTTGGACGCCGACTCTCTTGTCCATCTCTCTCATACCCCTTCCTTGATCAATCTGTCGTTCGCACTGAGTGCTGCCGTGATGGACCACATCACCTCTTCCAAATCTGTACTCGTGTTCCCGAAGCTGCGCGATGTGGAGGTATCTTCGCAGTCGTTGGAGTCCATCACGAAGTTACTTTCTCATATTCGACTGCCAGCACTCGAATCTTTCACTACCTACGTCGATAGCTGCCTTTCCAAGAACACCCTCAAATCGTATCTGATCGCTTTGCAGAAGATCTGTACCTGCGATTCCCTTGTCAGCTTGAAGCTGATCCAAACACGCACTCCAAGCTCTAGCAACAACTCGGATGGTTACCAGCTTTCCCTTGAGGACATCCGACCCTGCATGGCGTTTGTCAATCTCCGCCGCCTAGATGTCAACACCGCCTCGCCCGTAAACCTGACGGACAACGGTCTTCTCGAGTTGGCGTCTGTGTGGCCGCGTCTGGAGTATCTTCTCATAAATGAGGAGTCGGGTTGGAAAATCGAAGGTGGGATCACGCCGAATGGCCTCTTACAGCTCCTTCAGGACCTTAAATCGCTTCGCCACTTTTGTCTCGCCATTGACACGCGAGGATATACCGACATCCCTCAAACCTTTGCGTCGACTCGGACCGTTGGATTCGCACCGCGTATTCCCTTTTCTGTGAACGTGGCTGATTCGAATATCCAACCCGAGTCTGTCGACGCATTGGCAGCTTTCTTTGGGAGGATTATGCAGCACCATGCCAACGTCTCTTCTTGTTATTGGAACACTTCGGCGATGACGGACCGGTTGGATTCGGAGATTTTGAAGAAGCTTTGGGAGGATGTGTTCGTGAGTGCGCATGCGCGGGTTAGGGCTCACTCTAGGCCTTTACCGACGGTCTCAGAGGGATGTTGAAGGAAAAGGAAACGTAAGAGCACCCGAGTGTGGTTCAAGTTGGGCGTGGTTCAAGTTGGGTTCAGGTTGGTTTGGATTTGTGCTCTGGTGCGCTATGGTCATCGTATGTATTCATATTTCATTGTCTACTCATCGGTGCTGTATCTTCCACTGGTTTTGGTGCCCGGTTTCACTCCAAGATGTAAACCTAGTTTCTTTGCCACACGTTAATCACTTTGTATATCACTACTTAGTTAGGAAACCTGCCTCGAGACATCAACGTTCAACACTGCCACTGCGCAGTCACCTTCCCAATAACTTCATGACGTGAATTACACGAAGCGAATGTGGCGCCTCTTTGTTCTCGTTCCCCATCTCCAGGTTACCCTCCGAGACGGTACGAGTGGTTGTTGAGGCAGGATTAGGCTCTGCCCAAGATGATGATCGGGAAGAGCATACCAGAATACGTATTCATCAAGACCGCAATCGCAGCACTTCGACTTGTTGCTCCACTTAGCTTGCTCTGGGTAACCTGGTCGCTACTCTCACCCGCGCCCCCACGCATCGATCCGAAATGGACACCTCTCTATTCCTGTTTGTTGTTCTACGCACACTTAGAGGCTGTATTCTTCATATCCGTTTATCTCCCAAGACGATACCATCTCCAAAAGGTATGTACACATCACCCTCTTCGTGTTTCGGTCTGTTCTCCTCGAGTTAACACGTCGCCGTGTTTCACCGTCAGGCAGCCACTCACCCCAAACTATCCCTGGAAGAACGCCAAGCGCTCTTTCAAAAATGCATTGCATACCCCGGGTCTGCTGACTTCCAAGCCGGGTGGTTTTTCCCATCTCGAAATTTCCACAAGGAGAACATGGTGGAGTGGCTCTTATGGGCTTTCTTTTCGACTTCCATGGACGCGAATTGGGAAATTTGGGCAGACGAGATCGAAGAGTATATAGCCGCCATGCAGAACACCCTCGGGTTGACACTCCTGGATGGCTACAACAAGGATGCTGCATGTATGAAGGTGACGCTCGACCCGGTCCGTATGACCCATCGACCGTTGTTTTGGTATTTGGTGGGTTGAATCTCGCACATGGA
>JBBPLR010000431.1:0-19504 GCA_038089915.1 Sutorius australiensis
CAAGGCTGTGCCAAGCCGAAGCGCGAACACTCCAGCCCGACACAGGAGAGGCACCCTAAGGGAAAAAAGGGGGCAGAGGGAGCAGGTGGGTGGGGAGAAAAATCTCCGAGTAGTACCTAGGCCGTCCCAGACACCTCCCGGACACCACGGAAGGCCTATGGAGGCCGCCAACCCGCCACGTCGACGTGGAAAGCTGAAATCTCAATCTAGAGAATCAGTCCAGTCGAGGTGAGACGTGTACGTACTCAGGCGAGCGGCCATCCCAAGGTCTTTTCGGGCCATCTGGATCGGTAGTACAAGTCACACATCGTACCGTCTTTTTAACTAATCCACGCGATTATGCCACACGACCTCATAGATGCGCTCATCACCAGACTACCTTTCGCCCATTCACATCCTGATCCTTCTTCAACCCGTCTTTGTCAACTATTCATTCTACCCCACTCGAGTGCAACCCAGGTGCCATCTCTCCCACTTTACCCGCCCTTGACATGTATTCAACCGATGTTATCCAGAAACACATCGCTTCCGATGGTGCTTTCACACAACCGCCATGTTCGAATGTCCCATTCCAGTGGGACGACCTGCTGGAGATATAAAGGCGAGGCTGTAGTGCGAATCAAGAATATTAGTTTTCTTCTTGTTCACCATGCTCTTCAAATCTGCTGTTCTCTGCAGCTTTCTTCTCACTTCCGTAGCCCTAGTTATGGCTGTCCCTTTCTCCCAAAATGATCATCATGATCCCGTTGCTCTCCGTCGTGAATTCGATCAATCGGAGAGTCGCCTCGGGACCCGTACCAATCACCTCGCTCCACGCTCCACTGAGACCAATTCTGCTTGGGCTGGTGCCATAATTAAAAAGGAAACTAGAGTTTGTTATCGACTCCATGCATAGTTGCTCTGATCTCACCCACTCTGTTCAAACAGGGAAGTGTTACATTTGCTAGCGCTCAGATCACCGTCCCTCAATTGACAGACCAGCATTCCACTGATTTGGCTACCATTGCTGTTGGCATTGACGGCTTTTCGTGCAGTGGTTCGAGTTTTACAGCGGGCATTTCCATGAAAGGTACTGGTACTGGAGCGGTTTACTCTGGTAATACATTCAACCATGCCTCTGTCCTCTGTCTTACCAATCTGTTTCCCATTGTGAACAGTCGTGTACAACCATGTTCCCTATGGTTGGGTAGAAGGCGGTTCCCAGTTCGCAGTGACAGCAGGCGATGTAATCAACCTCAGTGTTGCCATGTACGATTCATTTGTTGGCATTGCCACGGTTGAGAATCTGTCAAAGGGACACCAACCTCCAGATAATAACTTCTTCAGCTACACCCCCGAAACAGCACTCTGCTTGAAGGATGCAGTGTTTATCGTCTCGACCTCCGGCCCAGACAAGATATTTCCCCACTTTGACTCGGTGTTCATGCAATATCTCATGGCCAGTGGTCCAGGCGGTAATTACACATTGTCGGATGCGACCCCCCTTTACCTCGATGATGAGAAAAGGAACTACAGGGCCTCCGCTGAGATCCAAACAGGTCCCACATCGGAGCAGGATAATATTACGATCTCTCGTATATCCTGAGCGAGCAACATTATTTTCCATTAGAAAGTATGCATGGCAGGTTATTTTCGTACACCCTCTATGCAATTTGCTGCATTAAAATACGAGTTATTCTTCAGTCCTTTCCTTTTTTTTCTCTTTCCTTTGTCATCTCTTCGGTCATCTTTCCCCTCGTGCATAGGTAGTGTTCTCGTTTTGTCGGCCTGTCTTTTGTAGGTTTTATTTGCCCTGAATCATGATTAGTAGGTTACCATGTGCTCATACACATCAATTGATTGACAGGACATGCACAGGCAACAACGTGGTCATTATGAAAAAGTTGAAGATTATTGGAACATTAGAGCTCTTGGTAGTACGAGGCAAAGAATAGTAAAATGGGAACAGATGGCACACACTACACATGTGTTCCATCTCTCAGGCTGCCCTAGGCTCATTCGGGCTTTCCACTCCGCTATCACACCAAGTTCACATCCGTCATCAAAGGAAATACACCATATCCGACATCCGGCTGGTATGGATCAGGCGAGATTGTAGTTTGGTATCCAAATAATCTCAAAATCATATCACTTCACGGCCCTTGCTTGGCCTGGCGAGCATTGGTCCTCATCTATACAAGGGTATGAGGCATCCCGTGCAATGGGGGGGTGCGTCATTCACTGCCAATGGTCTCGTTTAACCTGCCCTTGTTCCCTAGCCTTAGATCTGTTTGGTCATCTCAGAAGTTGCCACGATGCAACAAGACATCATCGATGCAATGGCACGTCGTTTATCGCTCGAGCAATATTTAACCACGTTACAGTGTGAGAGCGAATCTCTTCTGGTTCAGGATGGTGCCCCTGCGATGGATAACAAACATTGATACCCTTAGTCAGTATGATACCAGCCCGATCCTCAGTCTGATAAGTGGATTTGTTATAACATGGATTGAGGTGATTGGTACGGGCCCCGAGGCGACTCTCTGATTGATCGAATTCACGACGGAAAGCAACACGATCATGACCATCATGCTGTGAGATTGGAACAGCTGAAACTAGGGCTACAGAAGCAAGAAAAAAGCTGTAGGGAGCAATGGATTTGAAGAGCATGGCGAACGAGAAGAAAACTAATATTATTGATTCGCACTACAGCCTTGCCTTTATATCTCCAGCAGGTTGTCCCGCTGGAATGGCACCCTCGGAAGCGATGTGTTTCTGCATGACATCAGTTGAATACATGTCAAGGGCGGGTAAAGTGGGAGAGATGGCACTTGGGGTGCACTTGAGTGGGGTAGGATAGTTGACAGAGACGGGTTGAACAAGGACCAGGGTGTGAATGGGCGAAAGGTAGTCTGGTGATGAGCGCATCTATGAGGACATGTGGCACAATCGCGTGGATGAGTTAAAAAGACGGTATGATGTGTGACGTGTACTACCGATCCAGATGGCCCGAAAAGACCTTGGGATGGCCGCTCGCCTGAGTACGTGTGGCACGTCTCACCTCGACTGGACTGATTTTCTAGATTGGGATTCCAGCTTTCCACGTCGACGTGGCGGGTTGGCAGCCTCCATAGGCCTTCTGTGGTGTCTGGGACGGTCTAGGTACATCAGGAAAAATTCTAAACCAATACCACCCAAATGTGTGCAAATGCACACAATCACGCAAACTTCAGCCGTCCTTGACATTTTCGCTCAAACGTCCAAAGAGCATGCATTTACAGACAAGAATTTGTAGTAGTTATAGTAATTACCGACTAGAAAATAGTATGTGCTAATCACAGAACTATCATTATTCCCGCACCGTTGTCGTCGTTGGGTAGGGCGAGGGCGACGTGACGGCGCAAGCATGTGGGGACACAGGTGACGTAGGATGCGGGCGGTCGCGACCGTGACAAGGATGACAATGTGACGTTTTTGGGCCTTGTCTCTTTGGCGCTATTCTCACTTGCATTTCTGTCAGGAAAACAGTCATTCTCGATGAAACCGTCCCTCGGCATGGGTAGGTTAACGGGACTCGCGAGTTCCCTCATATTCCTGTTGCACCACTTGGTTCACAGCGAGTAGTCGTGAGGACGTGTACGCTTGTATTCTTAGCTCAACCCCATTTTCAAACATCTCCAGAATCGGCGTTGCATTTAGATCAACGAGACCGACATTGTCTTGATTGAACACCTCGTAGAAAATTTGCTCCAGCAACGGGCGTTTACCCCCCGAACAGATGAAGCGCTAGTGCTGACGCTAACCCCTCACGTTTTTCTCCCATCTCCCATCTCCTCGTCCATGTCTCTCAGATCGTCGTCTGGGCAAGGTCCAATCTTATTGTCATTCTAACCTCGGGAATGAACAGTCGCTATCACATCATGTCCTCGATCGTAGATTGCTCTTGTGTTTCTACAAGTCGACCGTTCTCCGCAATATTCTCACTTTGTGCAATCATGTCCAGCGTCGACTGTAACGCTGCTAGGTCATGATGTACCAGCAGGCCATTCAACATTCCCTCAGACCCCATCACCCTCCCAAAGGTCAGTACACTCTGCGCGAACTCCTGTGCAGTATGCTGGACTGAAAATGTTTCGCTCCTTGCCGCGAGTGTCCCAACGAAAAGAGAGACATCCAAAGATGCATTAGTGAGATCGACCGTGTGTGTTCGGAGTTCTTGACCGTGCGTCACGCTATCCTGCAGCGTCATCTCTTGAACGAGGACCGTATCTCCGAGCGTGTTCAGATGCACCACTTCTCTACTGATTTGTTGCAGAGCAACTACTGCACGTTGAATGCTTTGCTCGCATGACCGTACGTTTTGTTCAGCGTTTGCTATAGTTCGTTCGGCACCCTCAATCTCCTCATT
This sequence comes from Sutorius australiensis, assembly GCA_038089915.1. NCBI lineage: Eukaryota > Fungi > Basidiomycota > Agaricomycetes > Boletales > Boletaceae > Sutorius > Sutorius australiensis. The sequence goes on from JBBPLR010000431.1 coordinate 4,388, forward strand.
CAAGTCGAAGAAATCGAATACTTCTCCGAGACCAAACGTGAGCAGATTTCGTACAACCTGGTTATGAAAATTCATGTCTGGTTTCCATCACAAATGGCATGAAACCATACCCGAGCCGATTCCATGCTCTCGCGTTTGCTCTCCGCAGACCGAACGGTCGCCCTGGCTCGTTCAGCATGTGCTTCAGCCACGGCCTTTTGCCCACTGCAAGATAGTTCAGCATTGTGGTGCGATGAATCAAGACCATGTCGCGTGCACCTCCAGTTTTCACGCTGTTTCTCTACGCCGTTTCGCAGTTCTCCTGCGACCTGCACGATGTCCCGAAGTTTGTCAATGCGTTCTTGTGCCATAGAAATTTCAAATTTAAAATCAGTGGTGAGCTGCATTCGAGGGGAAAGGAGTCAGGAAGACAAGCCACCAGAGCGTGTGTAGAGCTGTTGGGAGTGTGCAGCATACCTCAGTGAATCTCTGCGTCAGGCTCTTTGCTTTCTCGTGCAACGATTGAAAGTGACCAAAGACGACTCGGCTTTGAGATTTGCATATGTTTATGAAGGGCGTGCAAGCTTGCGCTGCTTCAAATGCCGACGACTGATTGCGGTACGTCATCAAAGCAGATATACTTTGATCTTGCATGATTTGATGTAGTGACTCGATATGGTTGACTAGCACGACGAGGGCATCTATCGCAGAGGCACCATCCTGAACTAGAAGAGATTCGCTCTCATATTGTAACGTGGTTAAATATTGCTCGAGCGATAAACAACGCGCCGTTGCATCGATGATGTCTTGTTGCATCGTGGCAACCTCTGAGATGACCAAACAGATCTGAAGCTAGGGAACAAGGGCAGGTTAAACGAGACCACTGGCAGTGAATGGCGCACCCAGTTGACCTACATTTTCCTCGGGCTCTGACGTGGGCTGTGCAACTAGCAGGCAAAGAGATAAAACCATTTTCGAAACATCAGACGAAGCAATACTCACGTTCCGGAAGTTGGAAATGCGACAACATTTGAGCGACCAAGGCACCAATGGAATTCATGTCCATTGTGATGATGATGACTGGTTGGTACCCTACGCCTAATCGAGCGCTAGCCGACGTATGGGAAAAAATACAGAGTAGACTTGAGGGACCTTGGAGGGTTAAGTAGAGTAGGGGACAGAGCAAGACCGACAGTGCATGGCGCAGCCACATAACACGGGACGCTCATACCCCTGGTATAAGCGAGGGCCCCCATGCTCGCCAAGCCAAGTATGCTTCCAACGTGAAGTGATATGATTTTAAAATGATTCGGGTACCGAATCACAATCTCACAATGGTCATTGGTCACAGAGCCCAAGAAATGGAACAACCTAATGGTCAAACTCAGGGATTTCACCTCGACGTCAGTCGAAGAAACAGGAACGTGTTCACGATGCGGATATAGAAGCTATGAGGAAAGGGACCCGATAACCCAACGTTGGTCGTGACGATGGAGAAGGGTTGCAGTGTTTGGTCATTCCCAGTGCCCTGAAGTTCGAGAAATCCCATTATGACCCGGAATACAGCCCTTGAATAGGACTAGCACCAAAGAATGCATTCATGACCGCGAAATAATTGAAGGGCATGTTGCACAGCACATACGTGTGGAATTGCTGTAGATTCCGGTTCTAGAAACGGACAAACTCAACTCAGTTCGCCTAATGGCTGAACTTGAAGTTTGTTTACCGTATGGCAATGGTGAACTTTTCAACATAACTTATCGGGCTGCTAGTTTATTACTACTGGTCCCAGCCCAGCAGGCCCGGAGATTCAGCGGAGCGATCGCTGTTTCAACTAGTCGTCCGCGAAAACGAGTCTTATATCCGCCTTGCAGTCATCCAGCTTCTTCATGTGACATCAAGCCACTCTTATCTAGGTTCGTCGCTAGAATGCAGGGCTGATGCCAGCGTGGAGAACATGTGTCTCACCCTCACCTCCTGAGCAGGATTCTTGGTCGAGTCACATGCTGTGGGGTTCTTGAACCTGCTGAGGTTGTCATCAATCTCCGGGGTCTCGCTTCATGGTGATTTACATATTCAAGTGGCTACTAGGGAATGGAAGCAGGCTCTGAGCGCTCTTTCTTTAATCAAGGTTGTGGAGTGTTCGAACGCGGAGATCAGCGGCCCCCAGGCCTTCATACAAAAGCCTCGAAGCTCACGACGTGCCATCACTCAGCCCAGCAGCCTTGTAGAGCACGCTCTAGCGAACCTTTTGCATGATGTCGTTGGTGCAAGTACGCAACGCGGTCGCACAGATATCCAAAGGCAAAGATGTCAACGAGGACAGCTGGATGGTGTGCGTACCTTCACCCACGGGCGTGCCAAGCTGTTCTCACTCTCTCGTAGCATGTGGTGTAATACGAATTGGGGAGACCTCCTCCAGCCTGCTCCGCTCTCTATCGCTCTTCTTGGTTCACTGATGGTCATCGCTTCTAGTACAAACGACTTCTGTCCGTTACCCTCTCTCTCAATCTCCTGATACTCAGCGCTGATCAACATGGCTTATAGCACTCATTTCCGAAAATAGGTCCAGCAAGTTTACTTATGCAAAGTATCCCACTTCTTTCAAGACCTGCCTCCAGCAAATGGTGGGGGATGGGTATACCGCGTTTGAGACGGCATCGCACCAAATGACGCGTATCAATAACGCGTCAGGTCAATTGCCAGAAGCAATCAAGAGGGCCGTAGCGATCATTATACAGAATCAATCTCCCGTTGAAGTAGAGTACTTGCTCCCGAATGCACTTGACTCTATTTCGGAACTGACCAACATATGCATGTGGGTTGTTTCCCGTGCTTTACTTGCTTGACGTCGTAGTTGCTAATACCTTGAGTCAGTGATGCATCGCAATCGTGCGAGAGAGCGTTTGTTAGGATTACCGCGCTTGCGCAAGAGATCTTGGAGTGTACGACTTACAAGGTAGCCTTAGGTCTGGGAATGTGGTGCCTCATGTGTTCTATCGTGTGTTACAGATAGGAAACGTGGAACAAGTGACGGAGCGAAACGAAATGCATCTCGTCATCCTTCAACAACAGGCACAGCAAGAAGAGCAAATGCTGAAGGAGGCCAAAGACACGTCTGAATTGATGAAGAAGGTACGAACCAACTCCATCAGCCCCTCTGAGTCTGTTAGGGACTACGACTGACAATATTATTCAGTCGTTTTCGACTGCAGAAGAGGAGTTCAAGACCGCCGTTGATAATATCCCATCTGGGTGAGCTTTGTCATCGCCAGCTGATGATAGATACGAGTTGATGTCCCGAATAGTTGGGAAATTGTGGGCATGCACGTTGTGGAGAGCTTGACAAATGCTGTTGTGGCTCCAATAAACGCATTTTTTAGTACCGCCACCGCCAAAGGCAGCTATTTGCAAACTGGCTCGTCCTCATTTGCAGGTAAGCACACATGGTTCCTCCAGCAAAGTCGCCATTCGGTGGATGTTGAATCATTGCGATGTGACCAGGAAAAAAGACACAGCCGTCTGGCCCAGCGTTGAGTGATCCCGGTGTCGCTCTCGCTCAACAAGTCCTCGGACTTGTTTCCAATCTAAAGCTTCTCATCTCCGGTGGGCCTGGCGGCACACCTGATTGGGATAACATCCGCGTTTCAGTATGTGTCCTGCACTGAAATTCTTCCACCTTATGTACCATATTGGATGCCTATCCAGAACAACAAGAGCGGTGGCTTGTACGTGGAAGCGAGCTTGGAAAGGATGATGGATCGTCTCGACAAAACCAAGCCCATCTCATCGGAGCTCCTACCTATCGTGGAACAAGCTGTTCGTATCACGCAGAAGGTCAACACGACAGCGAGAGCCATCGACAGCCGCGACGATAGAGCCCTCGATAAGCACAAGCCGGTGGTAAAGAAGATGATCAAAGATCTCCAGGCTATTGTGACGCGATGCAATCTAATTCTGCAACAGACTGGGAACAGTGCAACCGGCCCAGGTACCCCCAAGAACGTCTCGAACGCCTCCAGCTGTACGGTGGGTATTGCCTCTTATCATCAGAGAATGATTGCATAACCGGGTTCGTGAACAGCAAGCTGCGATCGAGACAGCAAAGTTCAGCGTGCGTACGCGACAGCCATGCTGTGTCGGCTTATCAACTTGACGACTGGCTCACATCCACTCCTAGGTTGATCAAACCCGCGCAAATCTCGAAGCAGCGCGAGAGTCTTATGACAAGGCAGCCGCGCGTTTGATTGAAGGGCAACGTGACATCACCAAGACGATTGCGACCATGACAAAGCTATCTTTGGAGAATGCGACATTGAAGGAAATCTTACCTGTGCTCATGCAAGCCGTCAAGGCCTTTACATGTTCGTACTCGCATATACATTCGCGATCACTCTACAACTCACTTGGTACCAAAGCGCTCCGCGCCCAGTTTTCGCAAATGACGCAGTTCTTTCGCAACGTTTCGTCCCTTATCAACGACGTAATGAAACCCCAAGTAACATCTTGGGTCAGGAACATAGAGGCAAACTCCAGGATGGTCCTTGCTGGCGTCCGACTTTCCGGTGAATATGCCCTGCAACAACACAGGTGTTCACCTTTAAGCTGACACATCTTGAACATCGTTTAGACTGGACTCGTCATGCGATGTACGCCCAAATGATGGCTCCGCTCAAAGTGAGCATGCTCGCTGAGCGAATTTCGGGAACCTACCTGCGAGTATCGGATTTGTATATCATGCCTGCGCAAAGGCTCGTCTCTGTGATTCCCCGTCCTCTTCTCAGCTGACGTTCCGCTATCGTTTTTAGAGAAGTCGGACATTTGCTTCGATTCCAAGAAGACAGGAGTGAGGAGGGCAAGCGGCTTTTCACATGTGCGTCTTTCGTTCCAACGTCGGAGAGGAACCCGCGGATGACCCCGACGGGACGTGCAGTTAAGCTCGGGCAGGCTCAGGCTGCCATTCAAGAAAAGTCGCAGATGGCGAGTCAGAAGATACTTGAGCTTGTTGCGGAGGATCAAAAGGTAGGATTTCTGGCTTTGTTCTCCGTCTTTATCATGCTCACCGATCGATTCTTTGTTTCATTCTCACTACCACATGGCATGTCTCCCTCAGAAATTTGCTGGGGCCATCAATCAACGCCTAGAAAAGATACAGGACACAGTCGGTCGGACTCTGCCTGCCATCAGGGAACCTAGTACGTCCCATTGTATCCCCCATCTTATCTATCCCCTTCCTCTTCCATGTGGCCGAGTTTGAGTCCCTGGACTCACCTTGATACCTTGCAGTCCCGCGCGAGATAGCGGACGTGACAGAGGCTCACGTCGAAGAGTTCGACCGTCAGCGACAAGAGGTGGAGGAGGCGACTCCTCCGTACGCGATAGACGAGCTTATGTGATATATCGAGATCTCATTGTGTTCAACTTGATACATAATTTGAAAGCCGTTCTCTTTGACGCTGCCATGTCATACTTTCCTTAGCTCTGGTCGATCTGTACAATATCAATCCGTCCGATGACCCGACATTGAGATACACTCTCAGTACATTGCATTTATGCTGGTAACGTTATTATGCGTATGGTACATGATCAGCTTTTCGGAGAGAAATTGTAAGAGATACGTTTAGAACTTGTATTTGGAAACGGTCTCCCAGAATACACTGCCCTGCTGTCTACCGACCTCAAGTTCGAGGGCCGTCGGCTGGCGGCTACCATCTGCACCCGCGTAAGTGCCCGCACCCCATGGAGATCCTAAACGCAAGAGGCGCAAAAAAAAAAACACCGACAGTTAGCCACGTGAAAAATAGCACACATAAGAATGGCTAAAGCAAAACATACCACCATGGACCTCATCCAAGTTGGAAAGTTGAGAAAACACGCGGCCGTAGCCGAGGGGGACGTAGATGATACCGTGATGCGTGAGCGTCGAGAGCGAGTTGATGATGGTCGCTTCTTGTCCACCTCCTGGCGTACCCGTAGACACGAAAACGCCCGCAAACTTGCCCACCAAGGCGCCTTTGGCCCAGAGACCACCAGTCGTGTCCCAAAAGACCTGTCGAGAAAGAGAAAACGACAAACATCAGATATCCGAGCGCGAGAGGAGCCTGATCCGACAGGATCAATAAGACCTACCTTCCATTGCGCGGGGAAGTTTCCGTAACGGGTGGGGATGCCAAAGAGGTAAGCGTCAAAGTCTGTCAACTCGTTGGCGGTGATGACTGGGTAATCTGGTTTGGGAGGTGCATGCATCTTGACGAGGACTTCGGGCGAGAGGGTCTCTGCGATCCTTGGTGAACGGTGTACGGTTAGATGGACGGGTCGATCATTAGAAAGGATGAACGTACTGGTAGATAGTGGCAGAACCGCCAGCATCTATGATACCCTGCTTCACGGATTCGGCGACTGCGAACGAGACGATTGATTGATCACAGGGAGAAAGAATTGGGTAGAAAGTACTTACGTTTGGCGATGTGGCCGTACAGGGTGTAGATGATGATGGCTACTCTTGGGGAAGACATGTCGTATAGAGATGGGTGGTATCGAAGAGAGGGAAAGTTCGATGGGGTTCATTGGAGGGCGATTGGGATGGTATTTGTAGTGGGCTACAGACGAAACCAGGAACGGCGGTGCCAATTGGTTTACCAGGTCGGGTACATCAAGGACACGATCATTTACACCGCCGCGACCATCGGCATGCACAAAAACGCACCAATCGTACTCACGAGAACACGCGGTGTCGTTTGATAGTTATCAATCATCCGTTAGAAGGCTGACAAACACGATGTGCCGACATGGCGCCAGCTGTCACTAACTGATCGAAAGTTGCCAGTAACCACTGTGGTCAGCAGCCGTTCACCCTGGATTCACACCAACGTTAATCAGAGGGAAGCCCAACACCTACTTGATAAAAATACATTGTGACGTTGCTTTGGAAAACCAAATATGTTTCACCAACCTTACCCCAAACTGTTCGCCTGTATCCAGACAACTGCGGCATTGTTACGCCGGACAACACACGGATCTGTTCATATTATGTCGCAAGAGGGGTACACTCAGCCCGTGCATGCCCGTGAGCAATTTTGATACTCGGGGAGATGAAACAAACCCTCAAAAGGTTTGCCCCTTGCTTGGAAATTTACCGAGGGAAAATGAGGTGTATATAAGGGAACCGCAGCGCAGCCGCATGTTATTCTCGGTCAGCAACCAGACAATTTGGGTCTACTTTTCGCACGTACCTTGACATCATTTGTCAATGGGCTCATGGACTCATCAGTATGGCGTTATAAATGCACATTTATTCTCGTCAAAACGCAGCGAGAACAAATGTGCATTTATAACACCATATGTACATCAGTGCGATCACGCAATTAGCGGTCTATGTAAGATTTCTAGCAACGGTGAAGGGTGGGGCATGCAGCTAGACAAGAATGGTCTCAGTCGCGTGCGGTGTAACGGACTCAATTCAGTAGTTACCTAGACAAGGATGGTCTGTATATAGAGTAAGTAAAAGGTTAGGGATGGTAGGGACCAGCTCACCTCAGTCGCGTGCGGTGTAACGGACTGAGGTAGCAGTCGTTGTCCGATGGTTTATATACTGTAGGGTATAGGCACTTCATATCTAAATGGTAAGATGCAGAATGAAGGGCCGGGACAAAGGGAATAACATAGATAGCTAGGTACGAATGTAAGGAGTATGGTACTCGAGGAAAAATGTAGCTACCCTGGCATAAGGAATGGTGGTGTCCGGGTCAGCGAGACCCTGCGCACGGAGAATGGTGGCAGACGGGCGATCGGGGCCGACGAGTGGATGCGCGCGCGCTTGCTTATTCCGACAGTCTACATAGGATGGGGCGCTGATTTGAGTCTCGAGTCTGCGGACTGAACCACAACCGATACCATTGCATTAGTTATTTCATCAATACATGCTGTATTATCGAACGGATTAGCTATAAGAGGCCATGTAGAATCTTTTCTCGAGAACCGCTGTCGATTAGTTAGTCTTCTTTGAACGTATGTTGGGAGACGGTTTCCCAAAATTTGTGGCCCTGTATCTTGGCGAGTTCGAACTCGAGAGGGGTTGGTGAACGACTACCATCACCACCGGCAAATGTACCCGCTCCCCAAGGGGAACCTGCAATCCATGTTGGACTTTGATAATTGTAAACCGAAAGATACACACGTACCGCCACGGACCTCATTCAAGTTGCCTAAAATTTCAAAGGTGCCTTTGTAGCCAAGCGGCACGAAAATCATTCCGTGGTGGGAAAGTGTAGAGAGGGAGCTTATGACGGTTGTCTCCTGGCCACCGCCCGGGGTGGCTGTAGAGACAAACACACCAGCAAACTTGCCCGCCAATTTACCCCCTACCCAGAACTTTCCGGTAGCATCCCAAAAAGTCTTTATAAACACGATAAAGTTAGCTCTCGGAGACGACAAAACGAAGGGATCAAAAATACTGACCTTCCACTGAGCAGGGAAGCTACCATAACGAGTAGGAATACCGAAAAGGTATGCGTTGTAGTGAAGAAGGTCAGCGGGCTCGAAAATCGGGTAGGCCGGTTTAGGGGGTGCATGCATTTTAGTCAACACTTCGTCTGGCAGTGTCTCTGCGATCCTGAAGGGGGACTGAATTAATAGCGAACGAGAAGAGACATGATGCTACATACTGGTGGATGGTGGCCGAGCCGCCAGCCTCTTCAATGCCACTTTTGATTTTCTCCGCAACTAGAAAACAATGAGGGGTAAGTTGAATCGAGACGAGACGAGATAGGCTTACGCTTAGCTATATGACCGTACAACGAGTAGATAACAATGGCTATCCTAGGGGAAGACATGGTGGGATCGAGTGTTGAAACAACTGGGGCCTCTGGAACGAACTGGTGAGACGATGGGCTTCAGAGCCCCTGCTATTTGTGACCCCGTCGAAATTGCAATTGAAGCCCCTATGCTTTGGCATTGGAATTAGGGGCACGGTACTCTTTCGTAGCTGGACCCAGATCACAGTCAAGGCTGACAGTAATCAAAACCGGAATCGATATAGCGAGCTCAAGCCTTGGCTGATTTCGGCCAAAAGCGTAGAATGCTTTCAACATACCTAAAAAGGTTATGGTCATTGCCCTCCGGACCACGGTTGAGAATAACGGAACCGCTACGGTAGCAACACTTGAGGTGGTTGCTTCGGTCTTTGCGGCACCGTGATCCGAGAAGTGTGGAAGAGAGCCCCCGAAACTACCCGTTTCTTAAAATGCAAACGTGCAAGACCGGTTCGTCTCCCTCTCATGGAGGAATAATGTTCCTGGACCTCCATCTGTTCTTGCTCGCTGGGGGATGTCCAGACTTTTTTTCGAAATGCTAAAGTCACCCAGAATTTCGTTTCGTTTTCCATAGAAAACAATGTTCGCGTCTTGCTGGGAGATCTGCTTTGTCCGACGACAGTTGCCGTCTCGGCAGAGTGTAAGCGGAGTGCGGATCATGTGAGTCGGAGCCTAAAGATAGGACATCTTCCCGACACCAAAGACCATAGACTCACAGGATTTATCGCGGGTCCCTTATTCACGCTCAAACTTCCCACCACTCACACAGCAGCGAGAACACCAGTTAGAGTGCCAACGTGCAGAAACCTGGGCAGTGGCGTACCCTCCTCCTTTCCTTTCCTGTTTGGATTATGAATGTGTTCTAAATTTTTCTGTGTATGCATCAGGCAGTGACCAATGATTCTACATTTGACTGGGTCTGGACTCGGGCTCGAAGCATCGGGAGACAACCACCCGCTTGCAGATAAGCCTCTTAGTAATGATGGATCGATAGCATCTTCGAATAGTGGCCATGATGTCGAAGTTGCCGTCTCGGGAGATCTGTTGCAATTGCCAGTAGCAGAGTCACAACGAATTGTTAAAACTTGTCTAGAGTGCGCCGAGCTTGCCTGATCTAATGTAGAACTGGCCTCGCCCCAAGCTGGCACGATGCCTGGTAAGGATTAGCGAGAGCAGAGACCGTGAGTAACTCACGAATATCCGAGGTGTCGGATGTGGACCTACTGGTCCTTGCGAGCTGTTGTCTTTTCGCACTCATGAGAAAGTGGATGTGTAAGAATTCAGGGCTAAAATCATGATCCATTCTGGGTATCCTTATGGCGCTTTCGCGCGTTTTTTTTCTTCGTCTTCCACAGTTATCATCTGAAAGGACGCTTCGTGCCCCTTCATGAACGGGTACGTCTTATCGCGTCTCGATTTGGCCGTTGCTTTCCAAGCTTGCCCACACCAATGGCCCGGGTAAGAACCTAGAGATCGGCCAATGAGGAATACAGGTGCTCACGCCAGTGCGGTGTTCTTTGTATCTGGTAATCCTTCGCTCACACTACTAATGCATAAAAGTTGATCATGTGGTCTCAAGTCTTGACAATGCGCTCCGTCGTCCCACGCCTGCCAGTACATGCTCTTTAGGCTGCGTTTCCTCCGTAGTCAACTGCGCACTATCTCCTCACACACCACTGTGTCATCCCCTTTTTAAATATCCTCACAATGTGTTTCCCTGGAAAACGGCAAAGGGACAATTTCTCTGAGCCAGGGCCGGAACGAAAACATACAAAAACCGAGACAGCTGGTCCCATACCGTTATCTTCCCCCGTTCCTTACACACCTGCACCTGCACCACCGCCTCCCTTAGAGCCTACCACTTCTCGCTCCTCAAATACCACTATGTCGACTCCTCGAGTTGCTATTGTTATTTACTCCCTCTACGGGCACATTTCTAAACGTACGTCATGAAGAATCCTCTTCTTAGTCCTTCTGAAGTGAGATATCTTTTGTCCAGTTGCCGAGGCTGTCAAGAGTGGTGTCAGCAATGCCGGTGGTAGTGCCACGATCTACCAGTATGCGTCGTTGCTGCGTCTTGTAACTTGACGATTGACATGGCATTTAGGATCCAAGAGACCCTCTCCGATGAAATTTTAACGCTCGTCAAGGCACCCCCGCGCCCCGACTACCCCATCCTTCTCCCTGACGACCTCGTCAACTTTGACGCCTTCCTTTTCGGCGTTCCCACTCGCTATGGTAACTTCCCCGTGCAATGGAAGGTACGTCGTGTGCACATCACATAGTGCTCCGCGTCTAACCGGATTCGATAGGCCTTTTGGGACGCAACTGGTCCTCTCTGGAGCAAGTCTGCTCTTGCTGGAAAGATGTGTGGTGTCTTCGTTTCCACCGGTACCCAGGGTGGCGGACAGGAAATCACGATTTCCAACACCCTCTCCACATTTGTCCACCACGGGTTGATCTATGTCCCTCTCGGGTACAAGCACACGTTCCCTCAACTGTCCAACCTGACTGAGATCCACGGTGGTACGCCCAAATCTCATCTCACCGAGCCTAATTATAAATCTGAATGCTTCTTTTTCCTATTCTCGTCCCAGGCTCTTCTTGGGGTGCGGGAACCTTTGCAGGTACGGATGGCTCCCGCCAACCTTCTGCGCTCGAAATGGAAATCGCGGCTCTCCAGGGTAAAGGCTTCTGGGAGATTGCAGCCAAGTACAATGGCTTCACCAAGTAAACTCACTTCCCTGGGCTCGGCGGTTGCTTGTGCGTGTCTGTTGTGTGTAGAACGTCTTGTATATATGATTTCCAAAAACGCGTCGACCGCGTTCTACGACACTAATATGGAACAAGAATGCACGACGGGAAATTCTGTCCCGCCAGATCGACACACGCACTGATCAGATACTTGACCGATATCGTTGGTGGTCCCGCTTCATCACGTCAGCTTATTTTTCTCATACAACGGCTACATCAACATTTAGCAAGATTGATTGAAGTATTAGCTCCTGTAGAAACCACGCTCAAATTTGGAGTTCATTCCCATGTCCCGGCTATGTTTGATCTGTGTGCACGCTGACTACTTCAAAAATGTAGGCACATCCGGATGTTCCAACAAACTTCAAGTCTTCTCACTGAGAATATGTTTTGTTTTTGTGATACCATATTTAGATAAACATAGTGCTAAATGACGGTTGTAATCATACGCGAACACCGGGGCCCGAGGGAATAATAAATCTCTCAGATTTTCAACGCACGGCCGCCACGTCGCCAAGCACGACAAGAAAGGCAAGTATTTGAATGGACAATGTGCGTGCATGAACACTCAGCGCTTCAGCCGTAAGTGTTCGCACCAATTTGGTTTCTGTTTCAAAGGTGACAGTGGTGGATCAACGAGCGTCCAAGTACCATGTGTCAGTGGGTTTGATTCCAGGACCTGTGAGCGTTTACGTTTGTTCGTTCCTGGAGTGGGAGGCGATCGCGATCACGGGTCATGCCACCTGCTGCTCGTCGTACGACCTGGATGTTGCCGTCGATGGAATGGCAGTGGAGAACGACAGCAAACAGTCTACACACGAACGTGGCTAGGATCCACGGGAAGGGATGCTATGAGATTCACTCCGAGTCGCACGTACGTACGCGCGATGCTCATCGCAAACGGATCCACTCGACTTTGAGATACCGGAGTTTGGATAGGAAAGTCTCCACTCCCCCCACCAGATACAATACACCCAAGACAGCGTTCCATAACTTTGACGACGAGATTCGAGCAGAGGGGAGGATAGTATGTACGTCCCCTCCCTGGCCACCTTCCCTTTGCGGCGAGTCAAATAACTTGGAAGGCCATACCGAAACTCCCGAGTTCGGGCTGCTGCAAGTGACGATAACACGAATGTTGTGAAATGAATTGCACATCTTTGAGCAGACTCTTGCGAAACAGACTCGTCGCGTTTACACGGAGATGGTGAGCATAGGTCAGGAGCCGCATCACGGAGACTCGTCGGAGAGCAACAACCGAGGCAGGTGGAATCGTGGATGTGAACCAAACGTTGTTTGATCGTGCGCCATATTCGAAATGTTTGAAGCAGCTTATTTACAGCGCCAGCGTCGCTGACGGTTCAGAGCAATATGTGCTAGTCTCTATCATCGTTAGGCTTGCGTCTGCGGATGCGTTTGGATAGGATGCTAGCGCCATATAGCGCCGTGGACTCGAACTAGCGCCCCCCTTCAGAGAACCTACACACGATACATCCACCTAAACATCCCTCGAAAAGAGGTCGTGTGACACCCGACGCCTCACGTCCCGGCTCCGTTCCGATAACCTTCAAGTCGAAATATCTCATCACAGCGTCTTGTGCAACGCTACAATATTTTCCCATCGGCGCCACTAGAGCAGTCTAACCACACCGAAACCATTGGCCAAGTCTTGACTCATCGTACTCGATTTGCTATCCGAGGTGTGAAACGGCCATGCGAGCGGCGGGGCCCGGTGGCCGTGCGGGATTAACGCGGCCCCCGACGAGAGATGGCTCGCTGTATGATTGGCCATCGCATGCAATGAACGCTGGCGCTGAACGACCGAGATGACGAATATCATCCAACCCCGTTGAACGCGTGCATGCTACGCCAAGGATGAGGGAACGGCTCCCGGTGGCGTCATAAAAACATCAAAACGAGAGAAATCCCGACAAACGCCGGTAAAACGGATCGGGATGACCATCCGTCCCGACGAGTCACCGAGTTTTGCTTTAGCGCGTGACGCGTTGGCCTCGGCGGACCGCTGGAACGTTGACCATCGTTTATCGCAGATCAAATGGCATTCCAAGAGAGGTGAATTTTGACAGTCTACTAAGCGAATCCAACGTCGTCGGCCCAACCCAGATTGGGACCCATCCGTTCTCCCAAGTCATCGTCCATGGTACCCCACGACGCTTCTTCCTTGCCTTTGAGAGCCTACGCACAACGAACGAGCGCTCAGTCCCAGAACACGTCCTCGTCCAACGACACAAGAAAGAACGATGTACGACGCCAACGATATCCTCCCGCGGGCCGAAATGTGTGTAGTGGTACACCACATAGTCCGGAATCGAGATCAGAACGAGACACATACCTTTGTCAAATACTCCTTGCTCCTTGCCGTTTCCCTCTCCAAACTTGCCAATAACGTAGCCTGCTCCTGCGCATGTGCAAGCACCCTGTCCATGTCTGCCTTCTTGAACGTGACAGGCGGATCGAAGAAAGAGACCGTGCCGTCTGCGGACAATTGCGCGGATATCTCCGAAGATGCGATCTGCGTCGGGTTGTTTCGTGAACAGGATTGCACACATACACGTTCTTACTTGTAAACGCTCACCATATCGAGAATCAGAGCCCGAACATCATCTACGTTCTCAATGGAGACAGCACGCGCGATGTCAGACAGGTGGAGCGTGAGATACGTCGCCGTCAACTTCTTTATCGACCATCGGGGCGCGCGTTCCAGTGCCTGAAGCACCAAACCCAGCGTCTTCTCCTATCTCGGGCTGAATCAGCGTCCTAACCCATGAGCCATCTACATGTATACGGACAGTGATGAAAGTCTGTTCTCCTTCCACTATGGAACGTAGCTGGGCTCTTTGATCAGGATACGCGTTCACAAACGCCGAATACGGCGTTCCTTTAAAGAGTCGAGGCAGCACCGGGTGAATGTATTTTGGCGGCGGGGTCGTCTGTCGCAGCCGTCAGTGATCTCTCGAATCTCTCGACGAAAAAACCACCTTTCCATCGCGGATCAGCTGCACGAGAACCAGCTTCTTGAGCGCTTCCAGTTGGATGGCCGCGGCAGCTGAACCTGGACTACATGCACATATCTCGAAAAACTCTTGTGCTTCAGCCCAACGTTTGAGTGCAGCGTACACCATACCCCCTCCATAATGGTACAACAAGTTGTCGTTGTAATGTAAATCTGCAATCAATGTATCTATCGTCGTAATGGGGTGCGCGAGAACGGGGAGAGCAGCAGCAAAATGTCGAGTCGATACGCACGTCTGTTCAAGTCCCGCTTGGCACACGAGTCGAAGATGGGTAAACGTGAGACTTACCTTGAGGAAGATGGGATGAACGGTCGTCAGATGGGAAGGAGATGGCGCGTATCTAGTTAGCAGATCAAACAGGGGTTGAACAGCGAGCGCAGGCTACCATTCGAAAATCAGAAATCAGTGCTCATTCTGGGCTGAGCACTCCTTACGTTCCCCGCCGTTTCCGCAAGCACAAGTATTCCATTTGCCAGGAGGGTAACTGAAACAGCGTGAGCTGGCACAGCCATAATAAGCAGACACTGACCTCACCTTTT
>JBBPLR010000432.1:0-19493 GCA_038089915.1 Sutorius australiensis
AGGACATAGTGACTGGATCGCATCGAGCGTCTAGTAGCACTAGTGGTCCTATGGATCCTAGTAAAGTGTAGCATCAAGCTACTAGTGATAAGCGCAGTCGAGCGCTAGATTGTGCAAGAATAGGGGTTAAGATGTAGACCTGTAACAAAGTATGTCAAGGGTATGATCAATAACCTGGACTTACAACCTAACACGACCATCAATTGATGGATTGCGGGTATTCTTCTCTTTAATTTTCACCTTGTTCATGTGCTGGCGGCTCAGCATACCAGTGCTGATGGCCTTTCTCATCATCTGCCATCTGAGAACAATCCTCCAGAAGAGGATGATGTTGAGGATTGGCTGGACCAATCTTATTCATTTGCGATTTTGCTCCTAAATGACCGCTTCTCTCTATCTCGCACTGCTTACTTCTCTAGGTTGCCGCAAATATCATGGGCGATCACTGCTACTTATCCACTATATGTCTCTGCCACTTCTACTGTCTTGGATTCAACTTCCTCCAATCCGGATTCATCTTCCACACATCCAATACTTCTGTGTTCTGCTAAAGCTCTTGCAAAAGAAGCTCGGATCGCTCAGATTCACGAATTCCTCAACACTCGTGTCCATCCTCCAGACATTTTGGACTTGGATTTCCAATCCTTTGTCAATGCAGCTACCTGATTCTTCATCCACAACGAGTCTCTCTTCTGTCGAGAGCCTCATGGCCATCATCAGTTGGTAGTTCTAGCAGAATGTCATCTCCAACTCATTTTGGAGGCTCATGATGACCTTGGGCACAAAGGTGTCTTTTTAGTCCGGATGCGTTTACTGTTGCACTTCTGGTGGCCCATGTTGGTCGACAATGTCAAATGGTTCATCTGCACCTGTCATGAATGTCAAATCTGGCAGACTCAGTGTTTGCACATCCTGCCGATCATTCCAGTCGTCAGTGGTTTATTCCACAAAGCACATATTGACACTATGGTCATGCTGTGTTCCAGTGGATATCGCTTCATTGTCCAGGCCCAGTGTGCTCTTACTGCATATCTGGAATGGTGCATGTTGCACTCCAAGAATGCTTCCATGCTTGCTTCTTTCATTTTCAAGGAGATCCTCTGTCGCTGGGGAGCTATCTCCGAGCTTGTTACTGATAATGGTCCCACATTTGTACAGGCTTTAGATCTTCTATCAACCTGATATGGTATCCGGCATATCCAGATCTCTCCCTACAACTCACAGGCAAATGACATGGTTGAACAGCATCAATTCAATGTCCTGGAGGCCATTGTCAAAAGTACCCTGGGAGGGAAGGTTTGCTGGCCAAGCACAGCTCACTCTGTTTTTTGGGCAGAACGCATTACTATCCTGAAAACTACTGGTCTCTCACCATACTTCATGGTACATGGTGTAGAGCCCCTTTTTCCTTTTGACCTTGCAGAGGCGACATTTCTTGTCCTATTTCCAGACACTGACATTTCCTCTAGAGAAAGCCTAATCGCTTGGAGAGCCTGGCAGCTACAAAAGCAACAAGAAGATATCGAATCTATGCAAGAGAAAGTCATCCAATCTCAGTTTGCGTCTGTTATGCCTGGCCCAGGTAGGGTCGGGTGTAGCCCTTCAAAGGTTCGAGGAGGTGGACGAACGGTCCAGCGACGAGGATGGGACGAGAGTGACGAGCTCTGATCCAGTCAGGGTAAAGGGTTTGAGACAACGGTCTCGAACCCAGTCAAGGTAACGACACTACATGGAGTGTAGGTCGAGTTCAAGATAAGACGCTTAAGGGTTACTTAAGGTCGAGCGACGAGGTCAAGAGAAAAGCGGTAAGATTTGTAGTTGTACTCGAGTGGTGGTGAGAGTAGAAGGGAGAAACTACTTAGGGAATATACATGGCTGGGCTAGGTATATATACCTAAGGGAGCCAAATAGAGACAAATACCATAAGAGGCAATATGCCTAAAATGGTAACTACATGGAATGTCACGGAACGTGATGGAACAAGTGCTGACTGAGCAAATGGAAAGAAGTGGAACGTTATGGAACGATTGTGTCAGCGCTTGGAAAAGGAAAAGAGTTCGTGGGAATGGTTTATGTAAGAAACGGAAAAAGGGGTGAATCATAACAGCATCTATCAAACAGTTTGAGGCACAATACAAGAACCAGATCTGGAACTACGACTTCAAATCCAGAGACCTTGTTTTGGTCTGGAATTTTCGGATTGAGAAAGAACTTAACTGGAAAACGAAGCCTAGGTACTTAGGTCCTATGGTAGTCCTTTGCCAGACTACTGGCAGATCATATCTACTGGCGGAATTGGACGGGGCGGTATCTCAACTAAAGTATGCGGCCTTCCAGTTGCTACCATACCATCCACACACAGAGGTGTCGATTCCAGTAATGGATCTCACTGGATTAGAAGAAGAAGAGCTAGACAATTATGAAGCCAAAGAAGATATCAAGCGTGAAGTCAATTCCGATGCGCTCCTCTCTTCAGATTAATAAAAACCTACAATATGTGATATGTCTGTTCTATCCCGGTATTTGTCTGGTGACCTCTATTTCATCCCAGGTTTCATCTGGTGACCTCTATTTCATCCCAGGTTTCATCCGGTGACTCTACTCTTGACAAAAAGCATAAAAACACAACTAAAAACTACTAAACCACCAAAAACAAAGGAAAGCATGATATGATATAGGCTATGGAAACAGAACTCTTCTCCTCTCGATCTCTCCTTATCCGTGTCTTGGACCACTCAACTATGTTAGATATTTGTCTTCAATCACGTATAGAGACACTACACCTTATTTGGACTGTGTTTTGTTCTTTCTGGTATATCCAGTATCAGTGATTGGGTTCCACATAGATATAGACAAGAAAGTGGACCAATGAAGCAAAGACAAGCAGAAACTCACACTCAGTTCTGTCATTCAAATACCCTTCCGTTCTTATTCTTTTATCACACACAAGCTTATTTCTTTTCTTTGAATTACTCAGGTTGTTTGGACTCACTCGGACTCGGACTCAGACTTGGACAGGACATGCATTCGGATTTCTATCTACAGGGCGGGTACACAATGCCTACTACGCTACCCTACAGGCCGTACCCAGTGCGGACGGCAGCAATGTTGGCGTTGAGGTTAGCCACCTCCATGTACATACTCGTGAGGATGTCCTCTACCGTGCGGATGTTCCCCTTGAGCACTTGCAACCTCCCTTCTAGCTGTGTGAGGGCACGGATCCCTTCTTCGCACACCTGCTTCGGCACCACGTTGACCAGTCGAGTCAATGGACCTGGTTGCTCTTTGGACATGCTGCCCTCTTCATCCTCCTCTTCATCCATAACAAGGTCGAGCACCTCAGGCTCAACTCGCCTGCATGATGGGCGTGCTAACAATGCGGATTAGTATCGACCAGGCAGATTCAATGGTCACTCACCTGAGGCCTTGGCCTTCCCTTTCCCCTTGGCCTTCTTCTCCTTCTCCATCAACACCTGTGTCTTCTTCTTCGTGCTTGGCGCTCGTCCCCACAACTTGTTGCACTTGTACTTGATGTGTGCACATGTTGTGCACAAGCTTCCATGCTTCCCCTCGCACACGATCTGCTTCTTGGCACATACCTCACAGGGCTGGTCATAGACCACCCAAGCCCCAGCAATGTCACTGCTGATGTCTTCCTCTTCCTCATCTTCATCCTCCACCTCCTCCTGGATGGGCCGAGCTCACTGAAAAGAGTTAGTGAAACCTGGAAATGATGGTACTACTACTTACCTTCATCTGTGGCAGAACTTGCACCACCACGCACTTTTGCAAAGAGCAGGTGGGCTCTTGCATTGGTTCTGGTGCTTGCTCTTGCATTGGTTCTGGTTCTGGTTCTGGTTCTGGTTCTGGTTCTGGCACCGGACCCACTGTGCTCGCCTCCATGTCCATCATGTCATCCATTTGGGTCATCGACGGACCCGGCTCGCTCACTGCACATTCTTGCTCCTTGTGCCTTCGGTCTTCACATTGCTGTTCACAATCCGCCTTCTCCATCTTCCATTTTCGCACATAGAGCATGACTGCTGACATCTTCTCGGCGACACAGCCTTCAATCCACGCTTCAACCCCAGCGTTGCATGCCTGTAATAGGCAGTGCTGGAGTTCTTCCTAGGGGAGTGTCAACTCATTGCCATCGCGTGATGAGACGCGTTACTCACCAGTACCTGATCCCACTCAACTACCCACATCTCCTGCTCTTCCTCCAACTCCTCTTTGTTGTCCAGGACCACCATCCTGCTCATGAACACTTGGTTGCTGGCCACTTGCAGCTCCTGTCTTGCCATGACTTGCGGATCATCCGTGGGTGGTTCTTGGCTAAGGGCGAGGAGGTTGGCGATGTTGTCCATTTGGTTGTTGTCGTGGGTTAAGAGACAAGGGAGAGAGAGTTACGAAGTCCAATGTGTGACATGCAAATTTAACCGACCCAGCTAGTGTTGGCAGTTCCCATGGTCATGTGACTGACTGGGGACAGTCAGTATCGAAGTCTTCTGCAGATGTAGAGAGCTACAACTCTCTAGGTTCATATCCTAGGTTTTTACAGCGTCCCTCAAGCGTCCATCCATAGTCCCAAGTCCATCCGAGGAGTACCTGGGTGACCTTATACACCTGGTACATATCTGGACCTCTTTCTGATGTTTTCCACTTATCTGGTCGGTCTGGATTCCCTCTGGACATGATGTAGATACTCTTCCGGGGTTTGGACTAGTGGTTTTCACTTTGAAACCAGTCAGACTATTACTTCGTCCTTCGCGGACATTCTCATGTGTTTCGACACCCTTTTTGGTTACTTTACATGTGCTACACTGTCTCTATAGCTACAGTCCCAGGCATACCCGGACTATAAAGTCTGTAGGATGGCTAGTTTTGAATAAACAAAGTCTTTCTTCACACACGAAATCACTCGGATTTCATTCTAAGTCGCTCAGCATCAATCGCGTTCAGATATACTTGTTATCTGGACCACTTTGCTCTCATATCACTCTCATCCGGACTTTGTTCTCCTCTGGAAACTCGCCCTCTTTTTCCCAGAACCCTTCTGGTCATCATTCTTGGCTGGATTGGCTTCCTAAAAACACTATTCATTGTAGCAAACCCTTTTCAACACACAGCCTTACCCTCAGAACCCCAGGGATAGACATATCCACCCTACCTCGCACCCACCTGACTTTTTCATTTTACAGTGGGCAGTCCAGAGGACAGGATTGTTTCTGGGAGGGCTAAGGGTTCATAGCCCATTAAGGGGAAGAATGGGGATTTGCTCATGACTGAGTGTGGTCGGTGGTTGTGGGTGAATTCAGTGTGGGTGATATGTTCTGCCCAGGATTGCAGGTTTGATCTGCAGAAGATCCTTAGATAAGTTTCCATTTCCTGGTTAACTCGTTCTGTTTGTCCATCTGTTTGTGGGTGGTAGGCAGTGGACAGGGACAAGTCATATTTCAGGAGCTTTGCCAGTTCTTGTGCAAATGCTGAAGTGAATTGGGGTCCTCAATCAGAGATGATATCTGAGTAGAGACTGAATCTTCAGAAGACATTGTGGAAAAAGAGTTCAGCAATGCCCTTGGCAGTTACAGTCTTTGTAGTGGGGCAAAGAATTACCCCCTTCATAAGGCCATGGTCAACCACAACCAGGAGTGAGTCAAAGCCGGAACTGGGAGGTAGATCCATGATGAGATCACATGAGATCTGTTGGAATGGTTGGTGTGCCATGGACAGAATAGGGGTTAGGGGTGGCGAGGTGGGATGTGTGTTTGTCTTGTTTTGTTGACATGTGGTGCATCCTGAGACATACTGCCAGACATAGGAGGTGAGGCTGGGCCAGTAGAATTGTTGTGAGATGAGCTGGCGGGTTTTGAGAATGCTGGAGTGTCCAGCCAAAGGGTGGTTGTGGCAGCAATGGAGGATGGTCCAGCGAAGGCTTTTGTTGGGTGGGACATAGACATGATTGTGGTATGTGAGGACACCATCACGGTGTTGCCAGTCGGTGAGGTGGGATCACAGGGGTGCTGGGGTGTCACCAGTAAGAGCTGCTATAGCATTGAGGAATGTAGCATCATTGTGAGATGCTGTTGCGATGTGTGAGGCAAGCCCAGTGTTGATGAGGTTAACGAAGAGGGAGTTGGGGAGGAGAGTGACATTTTGGTCATCATCTGAGATCTGCATAAGGTGATCTGGGCAACGTGATAGGGCATCCGGAGCAGCAAGTTGTGATTCAGGGATGTGTGTGATCCTGAGATCAAAGTCGGCAAGGTCTAGCAGCTGCTGTGCTTGTCAGCAGTTGAGCTTGTGGGGTGCTTTAAAGTAGAGGAGGTTTTTATGGTCAGTGAAAACCTCGACCTGGTGGATTGCACCATGGAGATAATGGTGCCATGCTGCTAGTGCATGCATTATGGCCAGTAGTTCACAGTCATAGATGTCATAGTTTCATTCTGCATCTGAGAACATTTGGGAGAGATATGCGCAGGGTTTCCAGTCTCCATTGGTGTCGGGCTAGAGAAGGACTGCACTTGAGGCTTGTCCTGATGCATTGGTGGAGATGGTGAATGGTTTGGAATGATTGGGGATTGCAAGAACTGGTTGGGTTAGGAATGTGTTCTTGAGGTTTTCAAAACTGGTTTGACATGTGGGGGACCACATCCACAGGTGATCCTTTTTTGTGAGGTCGAGGAGTGGTTGTGCAATGTCCAAGAAGTGGGGAGTGAATTTGCAATAGAAGTTTGCAAATCCGAGGAACAACCAGACATTGCAGACTTTAGTGGGGGTTGGCCAGTCCTTGATGCCATCTAGTTTGACTGGGTCCATCGCTATAGAACCGGGTTTAGTTATCATTTCCAGGTATTCTGTCTCAGAGGTGGCGAAGGAACATTTCTCCAGCTTGAGATGGAGGTCGAGTTCTTCCATCTGTTGAAGGACTTTCTTGGTCCTTTCGATGTGAGTTTGGTCATCAGGGGAGAAAATTAAGAGGTCATCCATGTATATGACAAGCCATCCTTCAGTGATTATGTCTTGAAAGGAGTCATTCATGAATTGCTGGAAGGTGGCAGGGGAGTTTGTGAGTCTGAAAAACATCACTGTAGGTTCGAATAAGCCCTTATGGATAATAAAGGCTGCTTTCCACTGGTGTCCATCTTTGATACAGACATTGTTGTAACCCCATCTGACATTGAACTTAGTGAAGCGTCGGGCATCTTTAAGTTTGTCTGTGAGGTCCAAGATGAGGGGTAGTGGGTAGGCATCATGGATTGTGTGTAGGTTGAGGTATCGGTAATCCTGGCAGGGGTGTAGCTTCCCATCCTTTTTCTTTACAAAGAAGAAGGGGGATGCCTGCAGAGAGTTGGAGGGTCAGATTTTACTGGATGCAAGGTTTTCCTCCAGAAAATCTTTGGTAGCTTTTTGTTCGTGAGGGTTCAAAGGGTATACCTTGGCAATCTTTGGTTGGAAGGTTTCATCTGAAACAAGCTTAACCCATAGGGTGTCTGCTTATTGGGGAGTTGTGCCGAGTGGACGGGGGACAGCAAGGAGCCTAACGAGGTAAGACTCATGATAGTCGGCAATGAGGCCATTGGCAGTTAAGCCTGTTGTCAGGTTTGACGACCATGGTAGGTCACTGACCAACTTCAATGTACACCATTGTGTAGAATGAGTGAAGGGGTAAGAATTATCAAGACTGAGGACTTAAGGTCCTGCAGTTGTACTACTTATACTATATACATGCTGTGCTAGGGTAAGGGTTTGGTATGCCCTGGGTACAGGGTTGGTAAAGGGTAAGGGCCTAGGGCTAGGGTATAGCCCAGGGTCAAGGGCTCTCTTAGGGCATAGGGTTAGTCGTGAGAATAATAAGATCATGACCGTAACATCATCCAGGTTGATCTCATGATCATATGGCCTCAATGGTGGTACATGATTGTTTGCTTCCTTGGAAAAGATGTTGGCGAACTGGTGGTATTCCACAGGTAGTTCAGTCTTTGGTTTCTTACCCTCAGACTTGATCACAAGTTCTGTGGCTGTCATAGCGCCTATTTGGGCCATGGTATGATCTTGGATCCTACTTCGATCCAGTTTAGGTTGTAGTTGCAGATAGTGAGTGAAGTATAGATTTCCGCTTGAGCTGGTTTAATTTCTTCTTCTGGGTCCAATCCCAGGTATGAGTATAGGTGTTTGTCCCAAATGGGATCAATGTTAACGTGTCAGTGAGTGCAACAATGTTCCATGTGTTGGTTGTGGCATTTGATGTCTGCTGTGTGGAGGTAGTATAGATCCTTGGATGGGTCAGATGCTTCCTCCAAGGTCAAGGTGTGATGGGTCCAGTTGATCTGGGGATTAGCTGTGGATAACCATGGGTGTCTGAGGATGACATTTTCTTTTTTGCAGTGGATGACGTGGAAGAGTGAAACAGGCCTGCTTATGGGCAGGGCTGCAGACGGGAGTGTCAGCGAATGTGTAGGGGATGGCGAGGAGCCTAAGTGAGGCGGGGCGATAGAGTCTCTCTTGAGAGGCAACAATACCTGCTACTGGGTTTGAGCACCATTGTGCGAACCAGTCAGTTCTCAGTGTGATGTTTGCAGAGGAAAGGATAGAATAAAAGGACTGAGGATGTAAGGTCCAAAGTCATACTACTTATACTACTCACATGCTGTGCTAGAGCTATGGGTACAGCTAAATATGGAGTATATGTGTGGTACATGTGGTGGTGGCAGAATGGAAGTGTGGAGCATACATGAGGTGATGGGAATGGAAGTGTAAGAAATGGAAGTATCTACAGATCGAGATAGAGATGGAGATCCATGAGATGAGATTGATGAGATCCTGATCTAGATTGGATCAGGATTGAGATAAGATTGAATCAGGAAGAAAAGGAGATGTCCTGTTCGTCCTTGTAACAAAGAGGGCTTTGTGGGTTATACCCTTGACATTAATGAAGAGGGTGGTGGTGTATCAGATGAGGCCAGCTTTGTTGATGGATTGGTCAACATTCTGGACTTTTAGCGGTTTTGCCAATTTTTGGAGTGGGAGTTTATTCCTTTTGGCAAAATCAAGGTCCAGGCAAGAGATTTCGGTGCCACTATCGATGAGGGCATGGATGTCAATGACTTTCAATGTGTGGGAGGGGTCAAGCAATTGTATAGGGATCTGTAGCATGTTTGTAGTAGGAGATACAATTACAGGGGCACACATTGGAGAGGGGGAACATTGTGTCGGAGGATGTTCCTGTTTTAAAAACCAGTTTGGAAGGTAACCATTCCTACATTCACTTCTTCCTCTTCCTCACAGTCTATCAAGTTGGGAATGGGTTCCTTCCTAGTTGTTTGAACCTGAGGGTTCTTCTTGGGTATTTCTGGCATTTTCCTGACGAACTTCTTCATGCATTGAGGTGATGTATGTCCTTTCTCATGGCATTTGAAACACCATCCCTCTTGGATATACTGAGTTCTTTCCTCAGATGTGAGTTTTTTAGGGAAGGTACTGATCGCGTCCACATCCATGGCATCAGGGTCTCATTCAGCCCTTCATTATGGTGCTGGGGGAGGAGTGTATAGCACCTTTTTGGATCTCTCAATGGCATTGGAGTATTCTTCATTGTCCAAGAGTTTCTACACAGCCTGGTACCACTCTTCGGGGGTGGTTAGGACAGTGGGATGATCGTTTATTTTTCTCATGATGTTGGTGGGGATTCCTCAGGTGTAGTATCCGATGATAGCATTGTTATTGGTTACGTTAGCTGTGATGACCTTTCCTTTGAAGGTTGAGGTGTATTTGCTCATGGAGGGAGACCATCCTTTTCTGGTCCATATCATCCAGGTTTCTGCCAGCCATTGATGGGCTAGCATTTCTGTTCCTGTTTCCTTGAAGTCTTTTAGGAAGTCCTTTTGGAATTCTTCATAGGTTCCCATGGATAGGGTGGCCTTGGATAAGGCCACCTTTCAGTACATGGCTGCCCAGGACTGGGCAGATCCTTTGGCCATGAAAGATAGGGCAAATGCTATTTTTTGGGGTTCTGTTGTGTAGACCTGTGCATTGACCATGAGGTAGAAAGATACCGTGTTGAGCCATTCCTCAGCTGTGTCCCAATCTCCGTCATACAGCTCAGGTTTCCCCAAGCGGAGTTCAACTGGTTTGGTGGTCATCATAGAAGTTGTCGGTGGTGTAGGAGTAGAGACTCTGAATGAGGTTCCAGCTGGTGTGACTATGGGTCCTCTGATAGAGGGAGGTGCATGTGGTACTGGTGGTCTTGAGTATGGGTGGAGCGGTGCTGCCCTGGTGGTGGGTGTGTATAATGTCGAGGATGGTGATCCTGGTGGTAGTTCTAGGGTGATGATAGCTCTCGAGCTAGGTCTTCAGTAATTTCTTCTTCTCCTCAGAGAAGTGTAGGATCGTCAGGGTCTTCCTCAGGTGAGTGAGGTCTCGTTGCTTCAGGTTCAGATGAATCTGAGGTGTTGGGATGTGTTTCCCTCCATGTAGCATGGGTGGGGATTCTAGGTGGAATGTTGGTGGCTTACAGTGATGGTAGCTGCTATAGGCAAGTAGTTTCTTTTGTTACACCTGGTCCAGGTAGGATCGGGTGTAGCCCTTCAGGGGTTCAAGAATATGGACAGGTGGTCCATGGGTCAAGGATAGAACGAGAGTGATGAGCTCTGGTTCAAGTCTGGGTATAGGGTTGAGGTGACAGTCTCAAGCCTAGTCAAGGTAACGATGCTACCCAGAGTGTAGGTTGAGTTCGAGGTAAGACACTTAAGGGTTGCTTAAGGTCGAGCAAGAAGTTCAAGAGAAAAGTGGTAGGATTTGTAGTTGTACTCGAGGTGTGGTGAGAGTAGAAGGGAGAAACTACTTAGGGAATATACATGACAGAGCTGGGTATATATACCTAAGAGAACCAAAGAGTACAAATACTGTAAATGGAAGTATTCCTAAAATGGTAGCCTACATGGAATATCATGGAACATGACAGAACAACTGCTGACTGAGCAAGTGGAATGAAGTGGAATGTTATGGAATGATTATGTCAGCAGTTGGAAAATGGAAAGGAGTTCATGGAAACGAATTATGTAAGAGAGAAAAAGGAGTGAAACATAACAGGAAGGTGGATCTGACATCTAAGCCAGTGATGTACCAGCTGTTTAATGCAGATAGGGCAATCATAGTTTGCACCATTTCATACTATACTACTGGGGAAAATATTTCATCAAAGTCAATGCCTTCAACTTGAGAGAATCCTTTAGCAATGAGTTGTGCCTTTTTACATTGTGTTACAGGGGTATATTTTCGCCCCTATTACATAAGCAATAGCATCGACCTTTGCAAGGCTTGAACGCTCAAACCAAGTGACTTCCTAAAAAGGAAACACTACAAACATTCTTAAATGAGTGTACAAACATATTACAAACACGCTACAAACAGGTTTTTCCCATGCTCATCTCAGGATACAAGATGCCACTTGATGCCTAGAGCATACCAGTCATCATGCCCTGAGACCAGTAACCCTTTTTTCCTGATCTAGATCTTCAAGATCCTAGATCAACCCTTAGACCATTTGTATTTATGCTTCTCTTCCATTCCATCAAGCCTCATGCTTGATGCATGGACTCACCCTCTACCCTAGGCCACCCTGAGCCCTGGGTTATACCCCTAGCCTATTTAGTTAAAGTATTGGTAGGTTAGATACAAACATGTACATATATAGTTTGTCTATATAAACCAGGAGCGACTTGCTGGGATTCCCCAGTCAAGTCCTCTTGGAGTGTTCCCCAAAAGACACTTCTAAGATACGACTCCTAGTATTCTCCTCCTAGTAGTCTCAGCTCTCTAGTGCAACCTATAGTCTATTTGGGTTGTTTCACATTGAATACCCAGCAATTCTTAATTGTCTTACAGTTCAAGGGGGAATCAACAATCTTGTAGACCTTATGGTCCTTCAGGATTTGTTGTTCATCCTCACAGGCTTTGCACCATAATGCTTGTTCAGCAGGAGGGAGTTTAAGGATGTCCTTGTAGGACCAATCATGATAGTTTATTGTTGTGAGATTAGAGTCTAGGGGGACTGCTGTGGCACATAGGTATTTCAGCAATTGTTCTCCCCCTTCCTGGGTGATGCAGTCTATATCTTCTTTTGATGGAGTCAGTGATGGAGGGAGTGCACCAGGGACTTCCAGAGTTGGTGGATCCAGTAAGCATGAGGAGGAGGATTGGCTGAGCATATGATGTCAGCATGTTATGCGATTGATATCCCTAACCTGTTACAGGGGTATACTTTTCACCCCTATTACATAAGCGTTTGCAACGCCCAATGACTACACTCAAGTCACTACATTCCCTTCATCAAGGCTATTGACCTCTAAGTGCCTGTCATCCCCTTAAGTGCTCAACACGCTACGATTCTAAGTCCACATTCCCACACCTAGTGTTTGGTTATGTGTACAATATTATAAAGTTCAAACCCAGATGAACAGAGTTCGCCTCATGGTTTGCTTCTTTACTTCTTTTCATTTCAGTGCTATGCAAGGCTGTGCCATGCTGCGCACTTCATTTCCACTCACAGCCTCATGGCTGTTTGCTTCCATTCTACATAGCCCCAAGGCAATGTACCCCCAGCCCTATGGCTGTACATTAACCCTATGCTCTAGAACATTCTAGAATAATGTATCTATATAGAGTAGTAGATCATTAGATATGACCATAACATGTACATACAGTAGAACTGTATATAAACCCAAGGGTCTTGCCTGGTATCCCCAGTCAAGTCCTCTTGGAGAGTTCCCCTCTTCTAAGATATGACTCAGTCCCACTTCCATTAGTCGCTGAGCCTAGTGCAACCTAGTATCTTTAGGGTTGTTTCATAACCTGTTGTACAGGGTTTGTTCATTCACCATAGATATTGCCAGGTCAATATGTAGACTGGTGGATTCGCTCAGAGCATCTGGGAAGAGGTGGTGGGCCAGTTGGAGGAGGGTGAGTAGCCCTAGGAGGGGTGGAAGGTGGAGGAGTAGCAGGCTCTACTTTGCTTTCTGAGTCCTCCAAAGAGTGGCCAGGTTCATCAACATCTGTGACTTGTTCTGATTGAGTAGGTGAGGTGTGAGTGTGATTAGATGAGCTCACTGGGGGCACATTTGGGGGACTTGCATGTCTTTGAGGACATGCTGTCTTCCAAGTATTGGAGCGAGGATCATCACTTCCATCATCAATATCTCCCTCATCTGAACTATCTGACTCAGCTTGAGACCAGCAATGTTCTTTGTGGGGAGTGGGATTGCCATGTAGGCAGCTTATTGGCCAATGATGCTGGGCACCTGGGCATTTGGGAAACAGATGCTCATCAAAGATGGCATGTGCCAAAGTGAATATGGCATTATTAGGTCTCATAAAGATCCAGTTTAAATTGGACCCAGGAGCCACTCCAATATAGATCATTAGCTGCGATTTAGGCTGCAGCTTGCCTGTGCATAACTCTTCAGTGAGATGTGCATATGCACCACATCCAAAGACATGTAGGTGTCCTATTGACAGTTGAGTGCCAAATAGCAACTCATAGGAAGTTTTCCAGTTCAGGTGTGCCAGGGGTATCCTGTTGTATGCATGCACTGCTTGATTCAATGAGAATTCCCAGTAAGAATCAGGGAGGCAAGCATGAAGATACATTGCCTGTGATTTATCAGTCAGAGTTCATATGAAGCATTCAGCATGCCCATTTTGCTGATGAGCATAGGGGGCTGATTGCAACATGTTGATGCCATTGTCAGCTAAATAGTCTTTAAAGGCTTGAAATTTAAATTCTCCACCAGCATCAGAGCAGAAGCCTTTAATTACAGTGTTGTGCTGTGTTCAGGCCATAGCAACAAATTGTTTAAAGGCATGAAATGCCTGGTCTTTTGTTTTTAATAGGATGATCCACCCAAAAGAGGTAAAATTGTCGAAGAAGATGATGGCAATTTGTACTTGTGGTATGACACTATCTCATAAGACTTTAAGTCCAAATGAATAATTTCAAAGGGAGCATTAGCACACTTCTCACTTTGAGGGAAGGAGCAGTTTGGTTGTTTGCCTAGCTCACATCCCAGACAAAGAGGTGCCTTTTCAGATATTTTAATCTCTGGAAAATCAGATAAGTGCTTCCATGTGGCTTTGAGTACATCATGGGAAGCATGTCCAAGTCACCAATGAATGACATAATAGTCAATGGCATTAATTGAACTGGCAGTTTGACAAAGCTGTTGCCTAACAGCTGGTGTGTGAATCCAGTACATGGTATTGTTATACTGGTGGAAGGAGAGGATGACACACCTCATCTTCCTATGGTAAAGGTCAATATGACCATAGTAGTTTTGCAGCTGTACAGTGTGATCTTTCAATAGTAAGCCCATTGAGATAAAATTCTTGTTACAGGAGAGCATATAGATCACCAGTTATAACCATACAGGGTGACCTTCATATTCTATGATTATGGTGCCTTCTCCTAGTATGGGGGCTTCTCCAGAGGTGACAGTGTACATTCTGGGTTTTTGAGTATGGAAGATATTTGACAAAATCTTCTAGATTTGCCAAGTAGTGTGCTGAAGCACCAAAGTCAAGGATCCAATAATTTCTATATTCATCATTTTCCTTGGACTTTCCCTTACAGTTCACACAGAGAGCTTGGTAAGTAGGGAGTATATTTTCTGATTCTCTATCTACTATATGTGGTGCATTTTCTAACTCTAATAGTCCATGTAGGAACTGTTGGTAGAGTTCTTCATCAGCATCACTGAGTAGAGATGAGAGAAGTTGGACATATGAATTGAAGTCCAGATTATCGGCTGGGATTAGATAATCTGTATCATTGAACCCATGTTCCCAATAGAAGTTATCAAGCCAAGGATCATGCTCTCCACCTAAAGAGATGGAGTTGTCAGCATCCATATTTGCCAGTGCAATTACAGTGGGGTCAAAGTTGTTATCCTCATCCATTTCAAAGGAGAGGGCAGGGGCCAGAGAAGGTGAAGGCAGCACAGTGGAGCACACAGCCAGTGGTGTAACTGGCATAGGTGGTGAGACCATGGGGGGCGGCATGGTGATATGCTTAGCCAATGGTGGTAAATCCCCAAATATGATGATGGGGGTGAGAGGAGAGCGGAAGTCCTGGACTTCCTGGGCAGGTTGGTGGTGGTGATAGCATGGAAGAGAGATGGTGGGCCAATTCGAGTTGTACTCTAGGCCATGGTTTGTGATCTCATCCACATTGTGGACCATCTGGATGGAGGGGCACATGTCAATGCACAAGAGCAGGTCTATAGAATTTTGTACCTGTGGAAAAGCAGAGGCCCATAGTAGGCAGTGCCTGGAGTGTGCAAGAGTGCTCATGGGTCCACTGGAGGTGTGGTGAAGGTAGGTAAGGGTGGTGAGATGGTGGGAGCATCAGCCATAAAGGCGAATGAGGCTTGTGCCTCAGCCTGTTTGGCCACATGTTTCTCCTTGTGGTCCTTCTGCTTTTGCTCACCTTCCTTCGAGTGCTTTCCATGGCAAGCCTTCTTCTCCTTGTTTCCACCTTGGTTGCTCCCCAAGGGAGTAGCTTGTTGGGATGAGGATCCCAGTTGCGATCTGGAGGGGTTGGCTTGTTGTTGTTGGTGGAATTGAGGGTCTGCAGGTGAAACAACCTGAAAGACTATAGGTTGCACTAGAAGACTGAGACTACTAGGGAGGAGGAACTAGGAGTCATATCTTAGAAGTGTCTTTGGGGGAACACTCCAAGAGGACTTGACTGGGGAATCCCAGCAAGTTGCTCCTGGTTTATATAGACAAACTATGTATGTACATGTTTGTATCTAATCTACTGATACTTTAACTAAATAGGCTGGGAGTATAACCCAGGATGAAGGGCTCATACATGCATCGTGAAACAACCCAAAACCTAGGGGGCGGACGTAGCCCCTGAGTCGTTAATGGCTAGATCCATGTAGCGTGCTTGAGCGTATCTACCGTCTAGGTAGGGGAGTGCTTGTGAATGATAGGGGTCGTCCTGGTTAGGGTGAACCCGCGTAGATAGAGACTAATGAGTCAAGGGTCGCCTCGAGATGAGTAGACCCATAGGCTCGCCTGAAGCTTTTGGGGAAGACTTCAAGGTGAACTAGACTGGAGGATGTCCTGCTAGTCGCCTTGCTTTATATACCATCTACTCTATGTACACCCGTGTACGGTAGATCTAATAGATATACTAATAGTCCGTATGATAAATAGTAAATCGGAAGATATGGTCTAAGGGTTCATAAATAGGAATGGAAGAGGGTATAACATGCGTGCAACGCATGTAGAATGGAAGCATGCACATAGCCATCGAGGCGATGTGGAATGGAAGTGAGTACATGCGCATAGCGCATGCGATCGTGGCTAGAGGGTATTAGCCCCTAAGTATATGTGCGAGATTGGATCGCAGATCCAATCGTGAACCTTATAATAATGTAAACGAGCGTATACAATACCTCGTGAAGTGCGTATAATCGGTAGGGCTAGCCTAGGCCGATAAGATAAGATCGTAGGACATAGTAACTGGATCGCATCGAGCGTCTAGTGGTACTAGTGGTCCTATAGATCCTAGTAAAGTGTAGCATCAAGCTACTAGTCGTGAGCGCAGTCGAGCGCTAGATTGCGCAAGAATAGGGGTTAAAATGTAGACCTGTAACAGCTTGGGCCTGCCCATACCTATTGCGCTCCGTACCATCCACCCATCTCGGGCCTGCCCACACCTATCACGCTCTGTACCATTCACCCATCTTGGGCCTGCCCGTACCTATCGTGCTCCATACCATTCATCCATCTCGGGCCTGCCCATATCTATGGCGCTCTGTATCATCTGCCCCGCTCGGGCCTGCCCACACCTATTGCACTCTGTACCATCCACCCATCTCGGGCCTGCCCGTACCTATCATTCTCCATACCATCCACCCATCTCAGGCCCGCCTGTACCTATCGCCCTCCACACCCTCCACCCATCTTGGGCCCGCCCGTATGTC
Source organism: Sutorius australiensis (assembly GCA_038089915.1). Taxonomy (NCBI): domain Eukaryota; kingdom Fungi; phylum Basidiomycota; class Agaricomycetes; order Boletales; family Boletaceae; genus Sutorius; species Sutorius australiensis. The sequence goes on from JBBPLR010000432.1 coordinate 16,992, forward strand.
TCACTCTGGGCCCCACTCTCTTGTCATGGGCCCCTCTGTTCCCATCCATCTCATTGCACCTCGGGCCCTTCCTTATTTATAGACTTGGTTTGACCCCGGGCCTGCATAGGTTGCTCCATTAAAATTGGCCTTTTTATGCACGGGCTATCCATGTGCTACAAAACAATTTGACTACAGTATGTGGTCAGAATGGGTTCCTCACACCAGGGAATTTCTGAAAGTTCTCCTGGATATGGAAGCTCCTTCCGAACCACGAATATGCAAGATATGCAAGGCCGATGGCACTTACCGATGCTCGGATTGCTTCAGGATGCCCTTGCTCTGCACCCATTGTTGCCGGACTGAACATAAAAAGTCACCATTTCATAGGGTTCAGCAATGAAATGGCTCCTTCTTTGAGGATTCTTCCCTTACATTGTTATAGTGTTGCCGTGACTTCAGCTTATAGCCGACTCGAGTCAGAGCTGAGCCGCCGGCTCGGCTGAGTTGTAGCCAAGTCGACAGAGCCACGTGACTCGGCTTGGAGTGGCTTGCCAAGCCACGACTTCTGGCTCTAAGTCGACTCCAAGTTGCTAGCCGATTCTGTCTATACAGTATGTACCATTCTCTTTGTTGCCGTTGTTCCATCCCCCTCACACTCATTCTCGATGTTGCCCTACCCCTGCCCTGCCCTCATTGTAACCTCACCCTTATCTGCGCCCTCATGTCGCCCTCACCCTCGCATGCACTCATATTGCGTCGCCCTTACCTCTTTCCCCTCGCCCTACCAACCACAACGATGACATAGCAATCGCACTATCGCAATTGCCACACTGTCGTTGTTGTCGCAGTCGCAATTGCACACGTGGCTGTGATCACATCGCCCTCACCGCACTTGCCCTTGTGCATGAACGACAACAGGATGACAACATGACGACAACAACACGATTGCAGAAGTGCAATCGTGTCGTTACCATCATGTCATCGATTCATCCTGACCGTCGTCCCTCATGTTTGCACCTTGTCCATGGACTACAGTACAATGACAATGATGCGATTGTGCTTCCACGATCGCATCATTGTCGTCGTCTCCCTATCCTTACTCCCTTGCCTGGCACCCTGCCCTCACCTCCCCTTACCCCTCCCCCTACCAAACTAAACGATAGTCATGCCATCGTGGTCTGCGGGTTGTCGCATTGTTGTCACTGCGCATGCGAGATGGTGGGCGAGAGCGAGGTAGGTGAGAAGACAAGGGGTGAGAGAGATGGTGAGGGTGCAGGGGGATGGCCAGTTGACGACACGACAACACAGTTGCACTTCTGCAATCACATCGTTGCTGTTGTGTTGTTGTCCATGCGGATGCTGAGGGCAAGGGCGATGTGAGGGCACATGTAGGCAATCGTGACTCCATGACAACAACGCGGCGATCGCAATAGTGCGATTGCTGCGTCATCGTTGCTGTCTGGTAGGGCAACATGATGGGCGGTCGCGTGTCATTGTTGTTGTCCAGTGGGGCAATGGGGCATGAGGGGGAGCAAGAACCCGTGGGCATCTCGAAGGCACTACCCTGACCGAGGCCCATGAAGCTCTGGATCACCTGTCCACCATACAACTGGGGGTATTTTTTGTATTCACTCAATGTGAGGTTGTTCATGCCTGGTGCATGATTGTGCTGTTGGGCATGGTGCTGATAACTGGGATCATCATAGGCCGAGGTTGGGTGGTGTTGTTGACCATACAATCCACGCCCATAATGATCTGATTGAGACTGCGCTGAGCTGGGTCCTTGCTTGCCTCCAGGGGAAGGTGCGGCACCTGGGTAAGGGGACCAGGCTGGAACATAGTGGGATACTTGACAAATGGCTGGGGAATGCCATATCCAAGTTGTACAGGGTACCGTAATACTGATTTTGCAGGTATGGGTAGTAGTAGGGCACCAGAGGAGGGTAGCTCTGTTGAGGGCCTTGGCCGCTGGAAGGTTGAGGTTGTGCACCACCCTGTAGAGGTAATTGTGAAGATTGGGCATTGGATGGTGGGAGGACATTGTTTTCTGGGAGTTGTTGGGAGGTAGGAAGACCTTTGACGTTGTCGTGACCAAGGACATTGTGGCCTCCTCCAAAGGCAGGTGACTGAGTATATGAGTCATAGAAGCCCTGTAAGACATCAGTCGAATGTTAGGGAATACATGGAATGCATACCCTCTGGTTGTCACCATACCCAAGATCATTGGCAAACGCGGAGATCAAGAGTTGTGAGATAGTGGACGTGAGCAATGGCTGGGATTGCGGGATGGAAGTAGGTGCAGGGCCGGGATTGGTGAAGGAGCTGTGGCCTGTTGTTGAGTTACTGTTTGAAAAGGTGCGGCGGTAGATTGGACTGGGGATGTGGCCACAGGTGAATCCTGGGCAGATGCTCATGCTTGAGGCAATGGTTGAATAGCTTGCTGAGGCGACTGCTTTGCCTTGGCTGAAGCTGGCTCCGGGATGGGTGTGGGCTCAGTTCTACCAATGCAAGTGAGAAAGA
>JBBPLR010000434.1:0-19486 GCA_038089915.1 Sutorius australiensis
GGGTATGGTTGTGGGTCAGTGAAAGTGGACCCCAGATATGACCCATGGTGGGTCATACCCATGGGTACCTCATATTCAAAGCAACAAAAAATGTGATCTAACTACAGCTTGATACTGTAATTCTGGATTTAGAGTTATGATGATATGTTATACACTGTGACACATGGCCACATACCCACCCATACCCACAGTATATACCCACCTGGTGGGTATGGGTATGGGTATGGGTATCAGACAGTGATACCCCTACCCATACCCACAGATACCCATACCCATGACCCATGGTGGGTATCTCATACCCATGTTTTTGCCTATCCACACCTCACCATTGCACACCCTTGTTCCCTGCCATCACACCCACCTTGCTTGCAGAAGATGACAATGCGACAACAGCGATGTGATTGTGCTCCTGCAAGCCGTTGCCATTGTCGTGCTGTCACCCTCACCTCATTTTGCACCTTTGAATCCACCTTGCCGCCACCTGCATGCCCTCACCACAACAGCGACAGCCCACCACACCTGTGGGTCTACAGGATACTGTTTGACACACCCATATCTACATTGCATCATGATGGTTGAATCACAAGAATGTCATAGATTACCCTCTTTGTTTGAATCATTCATGTGTCCAAGAAAGGAAAAAAAAAAGAACTCTGTGTACCACTGTAAGCCATGACAGGCTGTGATCTACTGTGATTGACTGCATTACTATGCCACTGCTGGACTGTGGACACTGTGGTCGACTGGAATGACATACAATTGTGGGGTTGTGTATGCTGTCTGCTTGGCATTGCCTGTACCTCTGTGATGCTGCCATGATGTCATGCTGTAAATTGCTGTAACTTGCTGTCACATTGCTGTCATCACTAGTCGCCTTGCTTTATATACCATCTACTCTATGTACACCTGTGTACGGTAGATCTAATAGATATACTAATAGTCCGTATGATAAATAGTAAATCGAAGATACGGTCTAAGGGTTCATAAATAGGAATGGAAGAGGGTATAACATGTGTGCAATGCATGTAGAATGGAAGCATACACATAGCCATCAAGGCAATGTGGAATGGAAGTGGGTACATGCGCGTAGCGCATGCGATCGTGGTCAGAGGGTAATAGCCCCTGAGCATATGTGCAAGATTGGATCGCAGATCCAATTGTGAACTCTATAATAATGTAAACGAGTGTATACAATACCTCGTATAGTGTATATAATCAGTAGGGCTAGCCTAGACCAATAAGATAAGATCGGAGGACATAGTGACTGGGTCGCATCAAGCGTCTAGTGGCACTAGTGGTCCTATGGATCGTAGTAAAGTGTAGCATCAAGCTACTTAGTCATGAGCGCAGTTGAGCGCTAGATTGCGCAAGAATAGGGGTTAAGATGTAGACCTGTAACATGCAGAGACTTCCTCTTGCTCCACAGGAGAGAGGGGAATCAATCTGCCTTTCTTGGGTTTGTATATGTTCTTCAGATCGATGGCATGATCCCAGGGTTTCCGTTTTGGGATCCATTCTGATTCTTTCTTGTGGAACACATCTAGATATTCATGATACTGTTTTGGGACTAGCCCTTTGGCAGTTTTCTTTGGTTCAGCATCCACCTTTTGCTTCTTTTCCTCTAGGGAATGGATGGTGTCATACATCTGGTATTGGATGTCCTCTTCCTGCTTCTCAAGAAGTTGAAGGAAGAGTGACTTGTCCTGCAAGGCGTGACAGTGTCATGGGCAGCGGGTTAATCTAACTGTGCCCATTGACCAGTCTATATCAGGATTGTGGTGCTTCAGCCATGAGTATCTGAGGATGAAAGTGTTCTTTCCAAGGTCTGTGGCTTCCACAGTGATATGTTCATGATGTCCTTTGTAATCAATAATAATATCAGTGGCATGTGTAATACTGCCAGCTGAGTTCTTCATTCTGTCAATGTTGAAGATGGGGATTGGTCATGTTATGATTTACCCGAACATTTTGTTCTTTCTTGTGGACTCATTCTCTCAAAGCTATTCTCTTGCATAGCTTCATGATCCCCTCACCATAGTTACTATTGTCTTCTTGATTTCATTTCTGCTACATCGCTTTCTGCAGTCATCTTCTTGCTTCCTTCACATAGCCTTCCACAGTAGTACTGCCTCTTCACCTCTGCTCTGCAGTAGGGGACTTTCCTTAGCCTTAGCTTTGAGTTCCCTTTCTTGATCTTGCTCACAAAACTACTTAAGCTAGCATAGTTACTCCTGTACCCTAAGCTAGTTCACCTCGACTTTCACCTCGCATCTCCGCCCAGTACATCTCGCTTTTGCTTCCAGGCTTCACCCTTGAGATCACTGACCACCTGAGACAACGGGAAGTAACCTTCGATCCAAAAGCAACCCAGGAACTATCTTTCACTGCAGTTGAAAGGGAAATGCCCACAGTGTGCATACCTAGTCACACAGACCTTTGAGGATATGCTCATCCTTACCCAGGCCAAGCATAACAAAAGAACTAGCTTCTCTTTTAGCAGCAAGCATTGTCCTTCACTGCCACCATTTCTCGACAACCCCCCACAGATCCCTGCTGGGGAAAACCTTGTAACCCTGAACCATCACCCTCGGAAAGATCCTCTTCCTCTAGAAGGGAACCCTCCCCCACAGAAGACCCTGATGAACCAACCAGAGAAATTCCTGAAGAAGAAACTGACCTCGAACTCGCCCACAAGTTCTCCACCTCCCTTGTTATCCCCTGAGTCCCCACCCCCCCATCACCAACTCCCACCCAAACTGTCCCAGTACAACCTTACCAAAGAGCCCTTTGCACTATCCCTAACACTTCCTCTTTGGCCTCCATCCCACCTCTCCAGACCCCAGCACCACCCATGACCACCAAACCAGTAGAACTCTGCCTTGGGTGACCTGAGGCCTATGATGGCAATTGAAACACTGCAGAATCATGGATCAGATCGGTCCAGTTCTACCTCCATGTCAATAAGGACATATACAATGACGACTCTAGGAAGATTGCCTTCGCCTTATCCTTCATGACTATAGGATCAGCACAAGCCTGGGCATCCACCTTCCGAAATCAAGCGATAACTGGTGCAATCATCTCCTTTGGAACCTTCAAAGCCTTTATCGACAAATTCCTGCAGGCATTCAAGCTTAAAGGAGTCGAAAGTGCTGCCACCCATTGGCTCTCCACCACTCACATGAAACCAGGAAAGATCTGAGGATCTTGGGAACCCTCCCTTGCTGAATATACTGCAGACTTCCAGACGAAGGTAGCTGAAGCAGGAACCACTGAAGATACTGCCCTTATTGGTTACTACTCCCATGGGCTTCCCCCCTGGATTATGAGAAACATCAATCACCTTCGACCCATTCTGAAAACCATCCAGGAGTGGTACGATGAAGCCTCTAGGGAATGGGATGCTGATGAACAATCTAGGGCAATAGAGAAATCCTGAACTTACTAAACCCCCTTCCACCCTACCTTCACACCCTGCCCTTGCCCTCACCCCGAACAGGACCCCAATGCCATGGATGTAGATGTCATCAGGATCGCCAAATTAACCCCAGAAGAAAGGCTCCGTTGCATCCAAGAAAAACTCTGCTTCAGATGCCAAAAACCCAGACATGGGAGTAGGGACTGCAAATCCTCCACCCAGATGAAGAAAATCCCTCACATTCAGAAAGTAGAAGAAGAAATCCCCATGCTCAAAGAAGTAGAAGATGATGATGAAGAACCAGCAACAGTGCGAAGGATCAAATTTGTGATCCCTAGCAAGGATTTTTAAAGGGGAGGCCTCAAACGACACAAGGACCTCCCAGTAATGCTACCTGTGCTCGAGTACTTGTACCAACAAAGACAAAGACAATGAGAATCCCCATTCAGCTCATTGTACCCTTGAACACCCTCAAAGTCATCGACTTCAAAGCCCTCATTGATAGTGGGGCAGAAATTTCCTGCATCGACTGGTACTTCGCTTGCAAACACCACCTTCCTACCACCAGACTGAAAGAACCCCTCCATGTCAAAAATGCTGATAACTCTCTGAACAAGATGGGCAACATCAAGTTCTTCTGTGAACTCTTTGTCAACATTGAAGGGATTGCCCACAAGGTAACCTTCTACCTAATCAACTGTGGATGACATGATGTAATCCTTGGACAACCCTGGCTCTTCTCTGCCAACCCCTCAATTGACTGGAGAAACAACACCCTCTCCATCAAGGAAAACACTGACCAATCAAAGGAACTCTTCAATATGTATACCATTGACGAATTCCGCCACAAAATGCATAAATCCCAGCCAAGAAAACCCCCTCCAAAACACCACCATGTCGACACAGTATGAGATGGATAACTCTTTGAATACCTTGACCTCGATGATGATCCCAGGCTGTCCATCCCTCACCTCTACTCCCAACACACCCTAGAGAACAGGATCATGCACTGGGTAATCAGATGTGGATCTCGCTACATACCCTCCACCCAGATAGTGAAACTCACCACAGCCACTGAACTTGCAATCCAGGTTGAAAGAGATAAACCAAAACCCTCCATCCCCCCCAAGTATCAAGACTTTACCTCTGTCTTCTCAAAGGAGGCAACCAACCACCTTCCGCCCACCAGACCCTATGACCATGAGATCAACTTAGATGAATTCTTCTCCCCGAAGATAGGAAAAGTTTACCCCCTCTCCCCTGATGAATGGATAGCCACAGACAAGTTCCTAGAAGAGAATCTCAAGGCAGGAAAAATCCGACCCTCTAACTCCCCCCAAGCCTCTCCCTTCTTTGTCAAAAAGAAAGATGGAAAACTTCGCCCCTGCCAGGATTACAGATACCTCAATGAACACACCACCTGAGATGGATACCCTCTCCCCCTCATCTTGGACTTAATGGATAAACTACAAGGAGCCAAGGTGTTCACCAAGTTCGATGTATGGTGGAGGTACAACAACATCTGAATCAAAGATGGACATCAGTGGAAGGCAGCCTTCATCACCCATCAAGGACTTTATGAGCCAACTGTCATGTTCTTCAGGCTCACCAACTCCCCAGCCACCTTCCAACGATTCATGAATGACTCCTTCTGAGACATGATAGCTGAAGGATGGCTAGTCATCTACATGGATGACCTCCTGATCTTCTCCCCTGACCTGACTACCCATGAGGAATGCACCAAACAAGTTCTCCAATGAATGAAGGAACTAGACCTTCACCTAAAATTAGAAAAGTGTAACTTTGCAACCACCAAAGTGGAATTCCTCAAAACAATCATCTCCCCAGGAAAAGTTGTCATGGATCCAATCAAACTAGATGGAATCACCTCCTGGCCAACTCCCTCTCGAGTATGAGATGTCTGATCATTCCTCGGGTTCACCAACTTCTACCAAAGATTCATTCCAGGCTTCTCCACCATAGCAAAACCACTCCTAGACCTAACTTGCAAAAATCACCCATGGGACTGGACCCCCTCTTGTCTTGAAGCTTTTAATGCCCTAAAAATGCTCTTTCTACAAAAACCTGTCCTCCAACTCCCTGACCCCTCTTAACCCTTTGCCATTGCCACTGACACCTCCAAATGGGCATCTGGCACCATTCTCCTACAAACTGACAGCAACAGTGAATGGCAACCCTGTTCCTACCTCTCCCAAACCTTCCTCCCAGCAGAAAGGAACTATAACATCTGTTACAGGTCAACATTTCAACCCCTATTCTTGCACAATCTAGCGCTTGACTGTGTCCACGACTAGTAGCTTGACGCTACACTCTACTAGGATCTATGGGACCACTAGTACCACTAGACACTCGATGTGATCCAGTTACTATGTCCTGTGATCTTATCTTATCGGTCTAGGCTAGCCCTACCGATTATACACACTTCACGAGGTATTGTATACACTCGTTTACATTATTATAGGGCTCATGATTGGATCTGCGATCCAATCTCGCACATATGATCAGGGGCTGATACCCCCTACCCATGATTGCATGCGCTATGCACATGCACTCACTTCCATTCCACATTGCCTTGATGGCTATGTGTATGCTTCCATTCTACATGCGTTGCACACATGTTATACCCTCTTCCATTCCTATTTATTAACCCTTGGACCATTTACTATTTATCATATGGACTATTAGTATATCTATTAGATCTACCATACACGGGTGTACATAGAGTAGACAGTATATAAAGCAAGGCGACTAAGCTAGACATCCTCCAGTCTAGTTCACCTTGAAGTCTTCCCCAAAAGCTTCAGGCGAGCCCACAGGTCTACTCGCTTTGTACAAGACGACCCTTGACTCACAGTCTCCATCCATAAGGGGTCACCCTAGAAGGGACAATCCATATCATTCCCAACACTCCTCTACCTCAATGGTAGATATGCTCAAGAACACCACACGTGGACCTAGTTATCAACAACTCAGGGGCTACTACACCCCCAGGCTTTGGGTTGTTTCAACATCTATGATCAAGAACTACTTGCCATAATCAAAGCCCTCAAAGCATGGCGACACTACCTCCAAGGATCCCCCCACCTGGTCCAAGTGTTCACCAACCATAAGAATCTCACCTGCTTCCATCAAGCCCAACACTTGAACTGCAGACAAGCAAGATGGCTTCTCAACCTAGCAGATTTCAATCTTCACATTATATACATCACTGGAAAACTACTCTCTGGACCTGACTCTCTCTCTTGACGACCTGATCTCCTACCTACCACAGAAGAGGACAACACAGGGATCACACTCCTCCCTCTGTCTCTCTTTGTCAACATCATTGATGCCACCCTCACTGAACATGTTAAAACCACTGCCAAAGACAACCCCCTCATGCTTACCACCCTTTAATCCACCAACACCAATATCCCTCCTTCCCTTCACTCTCGCCTCAGTGACTGGCAGCTAACTAATGGACTGCTCACCTTCAAGGGTCATATCTACATTACCCCTGACAAGACCCTCCAACGAACTATCCTACACTGCTGTCATGACCACGAAACAGCTGGCCATCCAGGCATACTCAAAATCAGACAACTTGTCACATCAGAATTCTGGTGGCCAGGACTCACTCACTTCGTCTGAAAATACGTTGAAGGATGTGCCCTTTGTCAACAAAACAAGGCCAATATCCACCCTACGACTCCTCCACTCACCCCCATCCGCTCCTCCTGTTCTTGTTCCTTCCAACAAATCTCCTGCGATCTCATCACCGATCTCCCAGAATCCTTGGGCTTCAATACCCTATTGGTTGTGGTGGACCATGGCCTTATGAAGGGGGTAATTTTATGCCCTACTAAGAAAACTATCACTGCAGAAGGGGTAGCCACCCTCTTCTTTCATAAGGTCTACCTCTGATTCGGACTCTATGACAAAATCATCTCTGATCGTGGCCCCCAATTCACCTCAAACTTCACCAAAGAACTGGAAAAGCTCCTGAACTATGACATCTCCCTCTCCACTGCCTACCATCCTCAATCTGACAGAGAAATGGAACAAGTAAATCAAGAAGTAGAAACATATCTGCAAATCTTCTGTGGAGCAAACCCCACCTCATGGGCAGACTTCATTTCCCATGCAGAATTTTCCCACAATCACCAACCTCACTCCATCACCAATAAATCACCATTCTTTCTCATGATGGGCTATGAACCCTGTGCCCTACCTTCTATCCTCCCTTCCTCCAAAATCCCTGCAATTGAAACCTGTCTAAAAGCCCTCACTGCAGCCTGAGATGAAGCTCTTGCTGCTCATGAATTGGCTCGACAAGTAATGTCCTCCCGCATTCAAGGAAAGTTCACTCCCTTCAGGAAAGAAGATAAAGTCTGGCTAGAAGCCTGAAACCTCAAATGACACATCACCAACCCAAAATTCACTCCCAAACAAGAAGGACCCTTTGTTATCACCCAGGTCCTATCTCCCTTATCTTATAAACTCCGACTCCCTCAAACATGGAAGCTCCACCCCATCTTCCACACTTCCCTCTTATCTCCCTACCATGAGAACACTGTCCATGGACAAAACTTCCCAGCTCCACCTCCGGATCTTATAGAAGAAGAAGAATACAAGATTGAATGGATATTGAAACACAAAGGAACACCAACCAACCAACGCTTCCTGATCCAATGGAAAGGGTACTCTGCCAAGGAGGACTTCTGGGTTCTGGAAAAGGACCTCAAACATTCACAAACACTCCTCAGAGAATACAAAAGACAACACCCTTTGACCTTCTCTCCTCAATGAACTTCCACCAACCTTGCTCCTCCCCTAGCATCAAATCCATCAACATCACCATTGAATGCTTTCTCGCCACCATCAACCTCTCCCTGTACCAAGCCAAGTTCTGCCAATGATACAACATCCTCTCTAGCCACGGTCGTGAACACTCCTGCTTCTGCAAACTTTCATATTGCATCTACCACTATTAAGCCCTCTATTACCTTTGGTTTCTTTGTCCCAAGATGTCTCCTTGCTCCAACTTCCCTGATTCTATTTTAGTTCTTCACCTTACAAACCAACTCCTATTTCAGATATTTCTACTGTTTCTTTGCTTTCTACTTCAATGGCTTCTGAACCCCCTTCAAATGTAGCCACACCTGGATGGGCAGATGACAAACTCCCTGAACCTGAACCTCTTTCCCACCCCACTCTGGTCCTCTCAGTGGACATACCAGACCATGCCCTTAATCTCCACTTGGACTACCCCACTCAGCATTACATCCAAAACCTCCGAGAATACATCTCTGACTCTCGGATGGCCAGTCCCATTGATGCCCACCTTGACATGGGATCTTCCTTCCTCACTCTCTATAGGGCTTACCTTGAAACCAACCGTCTAGACATCCTTAAAAGAATTCTACGCCTCCCCCCTGACTCCATTGCATTCCAAATGGTCGAAGAACTGCAGAGGAGCTTACAGGGAGACCTACACATACTTGCCTACCAACTCTGCTTTGGCAAGTTCCTCACAGATGTCGATCATTATGTCCAAAAACTCACATTCACCCATAACCTCCCTGTCCCAACTACCACTTCCACACCCTCTGCATCCTCCTCCCCTCTGGCCAGTGAGGAAGAGCTAGCCCTCCGAAGGATTGAGGTGTATCGGGAAGGAACTGAAGGACATCTACCCCTAGCCCCTTCACACCCCCACTATCGGGAAGCCTGCTACCACTGCCGATGCCTTGGACACCAAAGGGTTGACTGCCCTATCTACCAATGTCCCTCCTGCCAACGTTGGGAACCTGGTCACATCCAATCTCATTGCCCCCTTTGTTGATGACCAACCAACCCTACTTCATCCTCCTCTTCTACTTCCTCCTGACACTCCCACACCTCTCATCATTCCTATCGACATGCCCCTCACCATTCTAGCACCCCAGAACGGTATAGTGATCCTGCAGATGATATCCTGGATGCAGTAGGATACTCCAACATCACCAGATCCCCTGCCGCATTTGATTAAGCTGATTCTAAATGGAGTTCAGAGATAACAGGGGGGTAATATTATGATTTACCCAAACATTTCGTTCTTTCTTCTTGTGGACTCATTCTCCCAAAGCTATTCTCTTGCATAGCTTCGTGATCCCCTCACCATAGTTACTATTGTTTTCTTGATTTCATTTCTGCTACATCACTTTCCACAGTCATCTTCTTGCTTCCTTCACATAGCCTTCCACAGTAGTACTGCCTCTTCACCTCTGCTCCACAGTAGGGGACTTTCCTTAGCCTTAGCTTTGAGTTCCCTTTCTTGATCTTGCTCACAAAACTACTTAAGCTAGCATAGTTACTCCTGTACCCTAAGCTAGTTCACCTCGACTTTCACCTTGCATCTCCATCCAATACATCTCACTTTTGCTTCCAGGCTTCACCCTTGAGATCACTGACCACCTGAGACAACAGGAAGTAACCTTCGACCCAAAAGCAACCCAGGAACTATCTTTCACCGCAGTTGAAAGGGAAACACCTGCAGTGCACATACCTAGTCATACAAACCTTCAAGGATATGCTCATCCTTACCCAGGCCAAGCGTAACAGGTCATTTCAGTGGGGTCAAGGGTATTTTGTTTTCCTTTGCCCATGTGGCATTGATAAATATGGCATTAGCTCCACTATCTAAGAGAGTGTCTGCCGTCATCCAGCTCTTGTCCTTTCCATGTGGGGATATCTTTATCTTCATATTGATCTCTCGTGTCGGCTGATTGTTTTGGATGAAGATGTCATCAACTGGGATTTGGGGTTTTGATGTAATAGATGAATTAAGCCCAGGTGTAATGTCCCTGGCAAGCTTCTTACTAGAAGAAGACCCATCTGATGGCAATGTAGAAGAGAAATCTGATTCTATCAAAGAGTCAGTGGAGTCAGTATCATCTGAATCTACAGATGTATTGTAAGAGTCCATTTCCAAAATGTTATACCTATTTGGGGGGCTGGCCCTTGGACACCCAGTGGTCCTTGGGCTTAAGCTTTTTCTGATTTCAAATATTCTGCAGCTTCTTTCCACAACATCTTGGAGATGGACTGTTGCCAGTCCTTGTCTTCTTTTCTGGGCTTGGCAGCCTCAGACTTCTTCAGTAGTTTTCTGACTTTTTGGTTGATAGTGTCATGGATCTCCAGGGAGATCATCTCATCATCTTCCACATCAGACACAGCCGCATGGGCTTTTCTGGATTGGGCACCTGGCCCTTTGCCCTTGCTCTTTGAACAAGAGAACTTGTGGTCTCCTCCAAGAAATTTGCACTTGGAGCACATGATGTTACAGGGGTATACTTTTCGCCCCTATTACATAAGTGTTTGTAATGCCCAATGACCATGCTCAAGTCACTATGTTCCAATCCTATGGCTACTGACCTCTAAGCACTCGTTGTTATCCTAAGTACTTGAAGCACCACAATCCTAAGTCCACATTCCCATGCCTAGTGTTTGGTCATGTGTATGATATTATAGAGTTCAAACCCAGACAAACAGAGTTCACCTCATGGTTTGCTTCTCTACTCCTTTTCATTTCCATGCTATGCAAGGCTATGCCATGCTGTGCACTTAATCTCTGCTCACAGCCCCAAGGCTGTTCACTTCCATTCTACACTGCCTCGAAGGCAATGTACCCACAGCCCTATGGCTGTACGCTAACCCTATGCCCTAGAACATTCTAGAACACTTTAACTATATAGAGTAGTAGATTGTTAGATATGACCACAACATGTACATACAGTAGAACTGTATATAAACTCAAGGGTCTTGCCTGGTATCCCCAGTCAAGTCCTCTTGGAGAGTTCCCCTCTTCTAAGATATGACTCAGTACCACTCCTCTTAGTCGCTGAGCCTAGTGCAACCTAGTACTCTTAGGGTTGTTTCATTAGGACTTGACTACTTTACTACCTTGCACTCACCTTCATCCATCTAGCATATGCCACTAGTGGGTGCACATCTCTCTACAGGATTACCCACTAGGCTTACCTCACACCTTAGTGGTCATCTGCTTCCACCGAACACTCGCTCCACTCCCCACTGCACAGCGCCAAGAGCCTACACATCAGCACCCCCTTTACAGGAGCTCCTACCCAGAGCATATCCTTTTCGACCCTAATCAGGGCAAATACATAAGATCGAGTGATAGCATCTTCAACACTGGAGATAACACAGGGTGTGTGGAAAGCCCATTTCCAGATCTAGGACCCTCAACACGAATTTTCTTGCATGCCCTAAGCACATCTTTAAGTCACTGAAACAACCCAAAAGACTAGCTAGGTTGCACTAGGAGGCAGCGACTACTAGAAGAGTAAGATGGAGACTAGGAGTCGTATCTTAGGAATGTCTTGTGAGGAACACTCCAAGAGGACTTGACTGGGGTTGACCAGTGAGTCCCTTGGGCTTTATATACAGTTCTACTGTATGTACATGTTATGGTCATATCTAACGATCTACTACTATATATAGGCTAGGGGTATAACCCAGGGCACAGGGTGGCTGTAGGGTAGAGGGTCCATGGTGATAGCAAACAGCCATAGGGCTGTGGAGCGGAGATTAATAGATAAGGTGAAATGGAAGCCATGGTGTGAAACACGCTGTGGCTGGAATGGAAGAGAAGCGTGCACAGCACGGAAATGAATGCGAAGTAAACCATGAGGTGAACTCTGTTTGTCTGGGTTTGAATGTTATAATATTGTACACATGACCAAACACTGAGGTGTGGGAATGTGGACTTAGAATCGTAGCGTGTCAAGCGCTTAGTGGACGGCGAGTGCTTAGTGGTCAATAGCCTTAGGGAAGGGAACGTAGTGACTTAAGCATGGTCGTGATACCTGTAGATAGGGGCAAAAAGTATACCCCTGTAACAGTCACTTAAGTGGTTGTGTAAGGCCCTTATCAGGCACAACTGACTTCTTCAATCAAGTCTTGGCAGTTCAGAGCAGATCTCCTGCCTGATCCCCATCCTTAGATCCAAACAACATCCCCTTGCCCTCCTAGAGAGGATCACCAGATGCTTACATACCACAAGCACAAGTTGAGGATTTCCTCCTCCAGTTCAACCAAGCATGCCAAGAGAGAGACTGGCGCTGCACAGAGAGAGTCAAAGGATTATCTGAAGAGATCAGGAACACTGGGCAGCTGAAGAAAGAGCAGCTAGACCAGGTCCACCCAAGCAGACACACTCGGATACGTACTACACAGTGAGTGACTCCATACAACCTGAGAGATTGCACGAAGCTGAAGAAGCCAGAGAAGTACTGGAAGTAATAGACATCTTCTCTTCTCTAGGACACCCCATCTCCCTTTTCCCAGTAGTACACGAAGCTACAGGACACGTCTACCATCTCATTAACTACCTTTAATCCATCCCCACAATGACCACCTGTCACTGGACAGAAGTGTTTGATGACAACTCCCTCGATTGGGAAGACTGTTGCAGGGCCATCAAGAACACCCTTCAACAAACCATTGACTACACAGACTGCCTAGAAGCACAAACCAAACAAGCAATCTGGGACATGGCTGACACCACCACTCAGGCCACTCAGGCCACTGACTGCCTTAACAAGGTCAAAGATGACATGAGGAAGTTGGCAGCTTAGATTGCCACACTCAAGAATACCCAGATGGCTGGACTGTCAGGCTTGTCAGGGACCATGGCTGCCCCTCACACCCCCTCCTCCTCAAAGGTGGAGATCTTCCAAGACCCTGGATCCTATGATGGGTCCTATGCCAAATTTGAAGAATGGTGGGCCTGCATGCAGGGCTGGCTAAACACCAACACCAACATCATTCCACTGGGATCGTCCAAAGTGGTCACTGCTATCCTGTCCCACCTTAAGGGAGAAAAGGCAGGCAAATTTGCACAAGTATGCCTTGGCTGGCTGTACAACCCTATGAAAGGATATTCGTGGGCAGCCCTAGAGACCAAGATCCAATCATTCTTCTGCACCTCCAACTAGAACATCTGGAACACGAAGAAGCTGGAGGAGCTCAAGCAAGGCCACTGTTATGGGTCCATTTTAACTCCTAACAAGCACCTGACCTCGACGGTCACATGACCTAAGCACGTCGATAAACTGCATCCTTGGACTCGAAGTCCAAAGCCAATCAACGACCTCTACTGAAACAACCCTAAGAGTACTAGGTTGCACTAGGCTCAGCGACTAAGAAAGTGTAGACTGAGTCATATCTTAGAAGAGGGGAACTCTCCAAGAGGACTTGACTGGAGTTGACCAGCAAGCCTCTTGGGTTTATATAGACATTGGTTTGTATGTACATGATATGGTCGTATCTACGATCTACTACTATATATAGACTAGGGGTATAACCCAGGGCGCAGGGTGGCCGTAGGGTTGAGGGTTGTGACATAGCCATAAGGCTGTGGAGCGGAGATTAATAGATAAGGTGAAATGGAAGCCATGGTGTGCGACACGCTGTGGCTGGAATGGAAGAGAAGCGTGCACAGCATGGAGATGAATGAGAAGAAAACCATGAGGCAAACTCTGTTCGTCTGGGTTTGGACTTTATAATAACGTACACAGAACCAAACAATGGACTGTGGGAAAAGGGACTTAGAGGTTTGGACGCATCGAGCGTCTAGCGGGCGCTTAGAGGTCAATAGCCGTAAGGACGGGAACGTAGTGACTTGAGCGTAGCGATTGGTTAAATAGGGGCAAAAAGTATACCCCGTAACACTATCCCCCCTTTAATGATCAAACTCCGGGCGATCAAAGGTAAGGATTGAAGAGCCATAGGTCTTGAGCGAAGACCATCGTGAGATTGCGCACAGCGCTGGGGTTGAGCACATGGAACTCGTGGATTGCATCCTGGCAATTGGAAAGGTTTTCCTTTGGTTCCCATGTGCGGTCGTCAACGTCGTATCCACGCCAGTGGATGAGGTATTCAAGCTTCCTGCGCTTGAGGCGTGAGTCGACGATGTAGTCAACTTCGTAGATTTCGTCACGATCATCAGTGACGTGTACCGGGCCGGGCCGGTTGATAGGTTGCCCTTCAAGGGTTTCGTGATAGGGTTTAACCCTGGAAATGTTCACAGGGTTGTGAATCTTAATGGAACGGGGAAGCCGTAGTCGAACGGCGTTGGTTCCAACCATTTCTTCGACGGGGTATGGGCCAAGCCATTTTTCCGTCAATTTCTTGGATTGGCGTGTGAGGCGGAGGTTTTCCGTTGCCAACCAAACTTTATCACCGGGCTTGTAAACAGGAGCCGGGGTGCGGTGTTTATTTGCTTGGGTACGCATGCGTTCCCTTGCCTTTTCAAGATTGGCACGAGTTTCTTCTAGAGTGTCGTGCATGACGTTAGCGAAGTCCTCGGCCGCTGGGGCTTTGGAAGATCCTGGTTCAATGCCCATTCTAGGGGCGTAGGATTTCGTTACTTCGAAAGGGGACTTCTTGGAAGAAGCAGAGATTTTCGAGTTATATGAAAATTGGGCAATGGGTAGCCAGGCGGACCAAGTGTTTTGCCGCTCATTGCAATATAATCGGAGATACTGCTGGAGATCCCGATTCATTCGTTCTGTTTGCCCGTCCGTTTGCGGGTGGTAAGCCGTGGACATCTTACTAGAGATGCCGAGACGTTCACAGACTTCTTGGAAGACGTGTGATGCGAACTGGGGTCCGCGGTCTGAGACAATGGTTTTAGGAAGACCATGATGCTTCCAGACGTTGTGTAGGAATAGTTTAGCCGTATCCAGGGCTGAAACGTTTTTCGTACACGGGGTGAAGGATGCTTCTTTAGAGAAGCGGTCGACGACTACCATAATAGAATCGAAGCCGGAAGATTCGGGTAGATCCGTGGTGAAGTCGACGGTGATGTCTTGCCATGGTCCTCCAGGGACCGGAAGGGGTTGTAGTTCTCCGTAAGGAGGACGATTAGAGCCCTTCATGCGTGCGCATTGGTCACATCGAGTGACATAGTCTTTGACGTATTTGGCTAGGTGGGGCCAAATGTAGAAGCGTTTTACCAGTTCGAGGGTCTTCTCGTAACCGGGGTGGCCAGCCGGTGGCAGGTCGTGACATGCTCGCAAGATAGCGAGGTGGAGATCTGGGTCGTTTGGGACGAAGATCTGATCGTGGAGATAAATGAGCCCGTTCTCTATGCGGGCGGATTCGTGTTGTTCACAAACTTCGCGAACCGTGGTTTCGTTCAAAAGTGCTGTTTTGGCACGAATGAGTGTGAGAAGTTCATCCCCATCATCCTGAATCTGGATATGGCCTTGTTGGGGCATAGCCTGGATACGTCCGGGGGGTATCATAGTGATGCCCTTGTTGTCGTTCTCGACTCCTTGGGCGTGATCGTGGCGACGGCTAAGTGCGTCGGCCTTCGTGTTCGTAGCTCCAGGCTTGTAGCAGAATAGGTAATTGAACCGTGTTAGGTACTGTGCCCAGCGTGCTTGGCGGCGGTTCAAATTTCGTGATTGCATGAAGTAGGATAGATTGGCGTGATCATTCCATACTTCGAATTGGTATTTTGCGCCTTCTAGATAGTGGCGCCATATTTCGAGTGATCGGATAATGCTCAGCATTTCCTTGTCACTGACGGGGTAATTCCGCTCTGCGGGTGTCATGGAATGCGATGCAAAGGCAACAGGGTGCCATTTGTCATCTTTGAGAATGGAGAGCACTGCTCCCGTGGCGTAATCCGACGCATCGGTTTCTAGTCGGAATTGGCAATCGTTATCTGGATAGGCCAGGATTGGTGCTTCCGTAAAGGCTTTTCTTAGCATATCAAATGCCGTTTGTTGTGGTTCTTCCCATCGGAAGGTGGCGTCTCCTTTTAGGAGGTCATTTAAGGGTCGTGCCATTTGGGAGTAGTCTTTGATGAATCTCCTATAGAAGTTGGCGAGCCCTAAAAATGAACGAACGTGCTTGATTGTTGACGGGGTTGGCCATTTCAAAATGGCGTCAACCTTTTCCGTGTCCATCTTGATACCATTTACTCCGACGGTCATTCCGAGGAATTCTACCTCTTTGACAGAGAAGGAGCACTTTTCTGGTTTGACAAATAAGTCATTTTCTTTTAGGCGATGGAGGACTTCTAGCACGATTCGATCATGTTCCTCTTGGTCATCTGTTTTGGTGAATATCATTATGTCATCGATATATACGATGACAACGTTGTCCATATCAGCAAAGATCTCGTTGACCATGGTTTGGAACGTGGCTGGGGAGTTACAGAGGCCGAAATACATAACGATAGGTTCGAAGGCGCCTCGGTGACATACAAAGGCGGCTTTCCATTCATCGCCTTCCTTGATTCGGACGTTATTATACCCCCATCGGAGGTCCATCTTGGTAAAGAGCTTTGCTCCTTTTAGCTTATCTACCAGTTGTGCGATCAACGGTAGCGGGTAGTTGTTCTTGACCGTGTGCTCGTTGAGGTAACGGTAGTCTTGGACCATCCGTTTCTTTCCGTCCTTCTTTGGGACGAAGAAGACAGGGAGGTCTGTTCCGATTTGGAGGGTCGGATGTACCCTTTTCGTAATTGGTCATCCACGAAAGCGGATACTTCTTCCTGCTCCGTGGGAGAAAGGGGAATCAATCTTCCCTTCTTTGGCTTGTACGTGTCTTTTAGGTCGATTGCGTGATCCCATGGCTTTCTAAGCGGGATCCGTTCTGATTCCTTTTTATGAAATACGTCTATGAATTTGTGGTACTGCTTTGGGACTAGCCCTTCGGCAGTTTCCGTGGTCACAGGTTCTTCCATCTTTGACTTCTTTTCCTCTAGGGCGCGGATTGTTTCATAAACCTGATACTGGATGTCTTCTTCTTCCTTTTCAAGAATGCGGAGGAAGAGGGCCTTGTCTTGCAAGGCGTGGCAGTGGCGTGGGCAACGGTTTAATTTGACCGTGCCGGTTGACCAGTCAATGTCGGGATTATGGTGCTTCAGCCAGGAGTATCCCAGGATAAAATTGTTCTTTCCTAGGTCCGTGGCTTCTGCGGTGATTCGTTCCCGATGACCTTTGAAGTCAATAACAATATCGGCGGCGTGCGTGATGCTGCCAGCCGAGTTCTTCGTGCCGTCTACATTGTAAACGGGGATGGGGCGTGATAGTGGCGTAAGTGGAATCCCGTTCCGTTTCGCCCATTCTAGGTCAATGAACACAGCATTAGCTCCGCTATCTAGGAGCGCTTCTGCCGTGGTCCATGTTTTGTTGTCCTTATGTGGTGAGATCTTTATCTTCATATTGATCTCTCGTGTAGGCCGCATGTTTCGGACGAATACGTCGTGGTCTGGGATTTTTGAGGAAGGGTTAGTGGAGGAATTAAGCCCAGGTGTAGCGTCCCTGGCGAGCTCCGATTTAGGAGGCCCCTCTGACGATGAAGAAGAAATATCTGAATCTATCGAAGAGTCAGAGGAGTCCGTATTCGAATCTGTATCGTAATTGTCCGTAGAGGATGAGAGAATACTAAACCTGTTCGGGGGCGTAGCCGTTGGAGACCCAGTACTCCTCGGGCTTAGGCTTTTCCCGATTTGAAATAGTCGGCGGCTTCCGCCTTGGTCATTTTGGCGATCTTGGCTCGCCAGTCGTTGCTGTCCTCCTTTCCAGGGGAGGCGGCCTGTGACTTTCGTAATAGTTTTCTGACTTTTCGGTCGATTGCTTCTTTGATCTCCGGAGAGATCGCTTCTTCGTCGGAGTCCGCATCCGTCTGCCCGGATCGGACCTTCCTTTCTGGGCCTTTGCCCTTGTTCTTTTTGCACGACGGTTTGTGGTCGCCGCCGAGCCAATTACATTCGGGGCAGGTGATCTTGGGGGACTTGCAGTCCCGGATTCCATGCCCGCTTTTCTTGCAGTTGAAGCATTTTAGGGTGCTTCCTCCCTTCTTGTCGGTGGCGGAAATATCCATTGCGTTTGGATCTTTCCATGCTTTTGCCGGCGTGTCTTTCCACACTCGGCTCTTGCCTGTGAGAAAGTCGATCAATTCTAGATTGTTGCCGACTTCTCGTGCATTCTCGATAAAGACGTCGAGATCGTCTGAGAATTTGTTTAAGAGACCCATGTCTCGAATTATCTCCTTTCGGAGGGCTTTGGTGCGGAGGAGGTGCATAGCGTGTTTGGGGTCCACCCCCGATCTGTCGTACTTGGTTTGCCATGCGACGAGGAAGTCATCTATCCTCATCCGGCCTTGCGTGAGTTCTTCTAGTTTCTGGGTGTTCCAGATTTTCTGATTGGAGGTCCGGAAGAGTGACTTTATCTCCGTCTCCATCGTGGCCCAAGAGTAGCCTTTGTTAGGGTCGTAGAGCCAACCCAGGCGTATCTGAGCGAAGTTTCCTGCCTTTTGTCCCTTGAGTCGGGAGAGGACAGCAGCTACTGCGTGAGAGGAGGCGGGCGGGATGGTTTTGGCGTTCACTTGGAGCCATCCTTGCATCCTAGCCCACCATTCTTCAAACTTGGCGTAACTCCCGTCGTAGGACTGGGGGTCCGCGAATATTTCGACTTTGGATGAAGTGCCCGTTGTCAGGGCGGGGGCTTGTGTGGCGGGGCCCTGAGCCTGCAGGGCAATCAGTTGTGTGTTCAGGGCCTTGATGTCGTCATTGGCGGTTTCTAGTCGCTTGACGGCCCTGTCGGCTTTCGTAGTTTGAACTCGGAGTTCGGTCTCCGTTTGTGTCATTCTTGCTTCCACATTATTGTGGGCATTGATGGTTAGGAGGAGGGCGTCTTTTAGCGCCTCCGTCTTTTGCTCCCATGTGGAGTTGGCGTCATTAAGGATATCTACCCATCCTCGTTGTTGTCCGGACATGGTAGTGATTTAGGAAAGGTAATTGATAAGATGGTAACGGAGCTCTCCGTTCGTAGTGTCTATAACTGGGATAAGTTCTACCGGGTGTCCTAGATGGTAGATGACTATATCTTCCGGTACTTCTCCGGCGTCTTGATCTTGGTACGATCCCTCAAGTTGTAGGGACTCGTGCGTTGGGTAATGCGTATCCGAGTTCGTCGGCTCGGGTGCACTAGGTCTCTGTGCTCTCTCCTCACTTCTCCTAGTTGCCAACCAGCGTTCCTTATCTCT
>JBBPLR010000435.1:0-19485 GCA_038089915.1 Sutorius australiensis
TTGCTGCCTACATGAGGTGTGGCAGAATGGAAGATCATACATGCCTTCAAGGCATGGTGAGGCAGTGGCCTCATGGTGGGCATGAGGGATTCCAGATCCCTAAGATCAGATTCCATCTGATCTAGATCCAGTGATACCATGTGCATCCTGAACTCTATAGTAATGTCAACAATAGTAATCAATACCTGATGACTGATAAGATAATCAGTCCTGCTGATAAGCTTGATCTTATCTTCGAGATAAGATAGTAGACTTAGTGACTGGAATATGCTTGCACATCTAAGTGGCACTAGAGGTCTAGGGACTTGAATTAAGGCTTCAAGCCTTAGTAGAGCATCTAGCCCTTGCTTAGGGGTGTCTAATCCAAATATAGGGGCTTTAGAATGGTGCTAAAATTGACCTGTAACATATATAGTGTCAGGTACTTAGTTACATAATGTTGACATAATAGAAGCATTATCTGATACATGTAATCATATTACAACATGCTAGGATCCAATATATGTAAATAGAATTTAAAGTCAAAAAACTGTCCAAATGAGCTATCATTTTGAAATGACTGCCATTTCATCTAATCACAACTAAATCCTTCAAATATTGGATCAATAGAAATCCAAGAATGAGTACTTTATTGTGTATACTAACATGTTAGGGTTAGGATTAAGGATTGTTGAGCACCACTACATTTTGTGAAAAACATGCAGACATCTAGACAGTTTTTTGACCCACTGTATCTGCACATGATTGTGAGATGATCTCACTGGATCTCATCTCACTTCATCTTAGACCTTCAATCTTGTATCTCAGATCTTTGGATATTCCTACTGGCATGTGGTTTCACTTCCATTCCACACCACCACATCATGGTATATGCACTTCCCACTGCCTCCTCTTCCATTCTGCCACAACATGCATCTACTCCTCATGCCCTAGGCAGTGTACCCTTTATTTAGTTATAGTACTCATGCCTTCCCTTAAATACACAGCCATTGTAAGTACAATAAGCAGTCGGACTTTGGATCTTACATTCTCAGTCTCTTTATTCTATCTTCTTCTCTCACATACATATGTCATGATTGCAAGTTGACTAGTTGGGAAACATCCCTCAAAACCCAGTAATGCACTCAGGTATGCTTTTGCTCATCTAATGAAATCTTTTCTACATCATCCCCCTCTCTTTGTGCCTCACTGGCACTTGAAACAGGCAAGGTCATATGGGATGAGTGGCTTGAAGTAGGATAGGCGTAGAGTGCCTGTTACTGGGTTTACACCGTTGTGCAGACTAGTCAGTTCTAGCTGCAACATGTGTGGGTGAAAGGATAGAATAAAAGGACTGAGGACGTAAGGTCCTACAGCCATACTACTTATACTAGTTACATGCTGTGCTAGAGTTATGGGTACAGCTAAATACGGAGTACATGTGTGGTACGCGTGGCGGTGGCAGAATGGAAGAGTGGAGCATAATGGAAGTGAGGAGTGGGAATGGAATGGAAGCATAAGGAATGGAAGAGGATCTAGATACGAGATCAGATCCGATACATACAATGAGATGTAATCTTAGATCTGGATCGAGATTAGATCTGGATCTGGATTAGATCTGGATCTGGATTAGATTGAATCGGGCGAAAAAAAGGAGAAGCCCTGATAAGCTCCCATAACAGCACTAACCTATTTGATGTCCTTTTTCTTTAATGGTGTAAAAAGTAAAAGTCAGGTGGGCACAAGGTAGGATGGGAATGTTCATCTCTGGGGTTCTGTAGGTAAGGTTTTATGTTGAGGAGGGTTTGCCATAATAGAGCAGTCTGTTTGGAGGCAAATACGAAGATCAGAAGTGCTCTTGATTGAGAAAGTTGAGATTCCAGATAAGAATAAAGTCCAGAGAGTGAGATATGAGAGTGAAGAAGTTTGGATAACAACTATACCCAAGTAGAAATGATGCTGAGAGGCTTAGAGATGAAATCCAACTAATTTTCACATTGGACAGAAAGTCTCTATCCTTGAAACACTAGCCATCCTACAGTTTTAATAGTCCAGGTATACCCAGGACTGTATCTATAGGAATGACCAGTAGCATGTGTATTGTAAAAAAAGGTGCTGAGGCATGTAGAAATGCCCATGAAGGAAATCATTTGAATGAAGTCTGGATATATACCAATGTATAAGATTGCTCAGATGTTCCTCAGATGAACTTGGGACTACAAACAGATACTTGAGGAGTGCTCTGGAAATCAAGGATATGAATCTAGAGAGCTGTAGCTCTTTACATCTGCAAGCATGTATGCAGAGGTTGCCAACCTCTCCACAGACATTGCCACTATCCATGCTGGGTATGGGTTGTAATGTAGTATAGTCACCTATATTGTCTCCTGTAGATATAATCCAATCTACATTGTCCTGTCCAAGTCCAAGTCTGAGTCCAAGTAAATCCATGTGATCTAAGTAAAACAAACAAAAGAAACAAGCTTGTGTGAAATGAAAGGATTAAAATGGAAGGTTATTTAAATAGATGGAACTGAGTGCAAGTTACTGCTCATCTTTGCTTCATCAATCTTCTTCTGAGTCTATACCTATGTAGAACTTAATCACTGATACCAGACATATTGGAAAGAAACAAGTATAGTACAATACTTGCTTTGTACTCTATTATGTAGACTCTACATTCTATATCTAACCTTTTACATTTGAGTACATATAGCTATGAGTATATATTACCTTAAGCAATGACCACTACCTCAGTCCATTTCATTGCACACAACTGAGGTAAGCTTACACCTTTCAACACTTAGCTAATACTTATAATGTACATAGACCATCCATCTAGGTAAATGCTGATACTAGTCCATTTCATTACATGTAACTGAGAGTTTACATGGACTCATTGGTAGATCTGGTACAATTATGTACATACACTAGAATAGTATATGAGGGCTTGATGCTCCTCCAGTGACCTCCAGTCAAGTTCACTTGGAGCTTCCCCTAAAAGCTTTGGTGGGTGATTAAGACTAGTGTTTGTTTCTATAGTCTCTGGTCAAGGATTTGAGCAACCTATAGCTATCTAGCTTCTTAGGTTGCTTCAGATGAGGTGTGTTACAATTCATCCCTGGACCCCTATCTTTTTTCTTGATACACAACACCATCCCTGATTACACCCAACTCTTGATTCCCTGGTTTGTGAAACAACCCTAATGGATACTAGGTTGCACTAGGAAACAGTGACTAAGAAGTGGTACTCAAGTCATATCTTAGAAGAGGGGAACTCTCCAAGAGGACTTGACTGGGGATACCAGGCAAGACTCTTGGGTTTATATACAGTTTTACTGTATGTACATGTTTGGTTACTAACTACTCTATATAGATATATTGTTCTAGAATGTTCTAGGGTATAGGGTTATTGTACAGCCATAGGGCTGTGGGTACATTGCCTTTGAGGCAGTGTGGAATGGAAGCGAACAGCCATGGGGCTGTGAGCGGAAATGAAAAGAAGTCAAGAAGCAAACCATGAGGCGAACTCTATTTGTCTGGGTTTGAATCTTATAATATTGTACACATGACCAAACACTAGGCATGGGAATGTGGACTTAGAATCTTGACACGTCGAGCGTTTAGTTTGACAACGAGCACTTAGAGGTCAATAGCCTTTGGGAAGGGAATGTAGTGACTTGAGCATTGTTGTTAGGCATTGCAAATGCTTATGTAATAGGGGCGAAAAGTATACCCCTGTAACACTATCCCCCCTTTAATGACCGAACTCCGGGTGATCACAGGTAAGGATTGAAGAGATTGAGATCTTGCGCGAAGATCATAGTGAGGGTGCGCGCAGCATGAGGGTTGAGGACATGGAATTCATGGATTGCGTCAATGCAAGTGGAGAGATTCTCCTTGGGTTCCCATGTACAGTCCTTGATGTCATAGCCCTTCCAGTGGACTAGGTATTCAAGCTTCCTGCGCTTGAGGCGTGAGTCGACGATAAAGTCAACTTCGTAGATTTCATCTCGGTTGTCTGTGACATGCACCGGACCGGGATGGGATAAGGGTTGACTGGCCAGCAGTTCATGGTAAGGTTTAACCTGTGAGATGTTAACCAGGTTGTGGATTTTCATGGATCGGGGAAGGCATAGCTGGACGGAGTTCATTCTGATCATTTGTTCGACTGGGTATGGGCCTAGCCATTTTTCAGTCAGCTTCTTAGATTGGCATGTGAGACAGAGGTTTTCCATAGCCAACCAGACTTTGTCACCTGGTTTATAGATAGGTGCCGGTGTGTGGTGTTTATTGGGTTGGGTTTGCATGCGTTCTCTTGCCTTTTTGAGGTTAGTGTGGGTTTCCTCTAGGGTATCCTACATGGTGTGTGCAAAGTCGTCGGCAGCTGGTGCCTTGGAGGTTCAAGGTTCAATGCCCATCTGTGGAGCATAGGACTTCATGACTTTGAATGGTGACTTCTTGGTAGAAGCAGAGATTTTGGAATTATATGAAAATTGGGCAATGGGTAGCCAGGTGGACCAAGTATTTTGCTGCTCATTGCAATATAATTGGAGATACTGTTGTAGATCCTGATTCATATGTTCAGATTGCCTGTCCGTTTGCGGGTGATAAGCCATGGACATCTTGCTAGAGATGCCGAGATGTGTGCAGACTTCTTGGAAGACTGTGGAGAAGAATTGCAGGCCGCGATCTGATACAATCAATTGTGGGAGTCCATGATGTTTCCATACATTGTGGAGGAAGAGTTTAGCCGTGTCTAGTGTGGTAACGTCCTTTGTGCATGGAATAAAACAAGCTTCTTTGGAGAAGCGGTTGATGACTACCATGATGGAATCATATCCAGATGATTTGGGTAGGTCTGTGGTGAAGTCACAGGTGATGTCCTGCCAGGGTCCCTCAGGGATGGGAAGGGGTTGTAGTTCTCTGTAAGGAGGACGGTTAGAGCCCTTCATGCATGCGCATTTGTCACATCGAGTGACATAGTCTTTGATGTATTTGGCAAGATGAGGCCAAATGTAGAAGTGTTTGACAAGTTCAAGGGTCTTGTTGTACCCGGGATGGCCTGCTGGAGGCGAGTCGTGAGTGGTCTCTAGGACCTTTAGGTGTAGATCTGGATCGTTTGGGATGAAGATCTGATCGTGAATGTAGATAAGCCCATCTTTGATATGGGCTGATGCATGTTGTTCGCAGACTTTGCGAACCATGGTTTAGTGCATCAGAGCGACTTTCGCCTTGATGAGCATGAGAAGGTTATCCCCATCATCCTGGATTTGGACATGCTCCCATGAGGGGATGGCCTGGATTTGTCTGGGGTCTATGAGAGTGATGCCCTTGTTGTTGTCTTCGACTCCTTGGGCGTGATCAGGGTGATGGCTTAATATGTCGGCCTTCGTGTTCATAGCTCCAGGCTTGTAGCAGAAAAGGTAGTTGAAGCGCGTAAGGTATTGTGCCCAACGTGCTTGTCGTCGATTAAGGTTCTGTGCCTGCATAAACCAAGTGAGGTTGGCATGATCGTTCCAGACCTCGAATTGTTGTGCGCCTTCTAGATAGTGGTGCCAGATTTCTAAAGCTCGGATGATGCTTAGCATTTCCTTATTGCATATGGGATAGTTCTGTTCTGCGGGTGTCATAGAGTGAGATGCAAAGGCAACCAGGTGCCATTTGTCATCTTTCTGGATGGAGAGCACTGCTCCCGTGGCATAATCGGAAGCATCGGTTTCTACCCTGAATTTGCAGTCGTTATCTGGGTATGTGAGAACCAGTGTGGTGGTGAAAGCATGTTTGAGCATGTCAAATGCTCGTTGTTGGGGTTCTTCCCAATGGAACTTGGCATCTCCTTTTAGGAGGTTGTTCAGGGGTCTTGCCATCTGAGAGTAATCTTTGATGAATCTTTGGTAGAAGTTGGCTAAGCCCAAGAACGAGCAAACGTGCTTGATTGTAGTGGGGTTTGGCCAATCAAGGATGGCAGTAACTTTATCCATGTCCATCTTGATGCCATCTTGTCCCACGATCATTCCAAGGAATTCTACTTCTTTTACTGAGAAGGAACATTTCTCCAGTTTGACGAATAAGTCATTTTCTTTTAGGTGACGCCAGACTTCCAGCACAATCTTGTCATGTTCAGCTTGGTCATCCGTTTTGGTGAATATCATAATGTCATCGATGTAAACAATGACAACGGCTTCCATATTGGCGAATATGTCATTGACCATTGTTTGAAACATGGCCGGGGAGTTACATAGGCCGAAGTACATGACAATGGGTTTGAAGGCACCTCGGTGGCATACAAAGGCGGCCTTCCATTCGTCTCCTTCTTTGATGCGGATGTTATTATATCCCCATCAGAGGTCCATCTTCATGAACAGCTTTGCTTCCTTTAGTTGATCTACGAGTTGGGAGATCAACAGCAGCAGGTAATTGTTTTTCACCATGTGCTCGTTGAGATATTGATAATCTTGGACCATCCATTTCTTTCCATCCTTCTTCGGGACAAAGAATACTGGTGAGGTCTGTTCCGATTTAGAGGGTCGGATATAGCCCTTTCATAATTGATCGTCTATGAATGCGGAGACTTCTTTGCATTCTGTAGGGGAGAGGGGAATCAATCGCCCTTTCTTTGGCTTGTACGTGTCCTTGAGATCGATGGCATGGTCCGAGGATTTCCTAAGTGGGATCTGTTCCAATTCCTTCTTGTGGAACACATCAATGAATTTGTGATACTGCTTTGGGACTAGTCCTTCGGCAGTTTCCTTTGGTTCATCTGCCTTTGGCTTCTTTTCCTCTAGGGTGTGGATGGTTTCATACACCTGGTACTGGATGTCCTGCTCTTCCTTTTCGAGGATGCGGAGGAAGAGGGCCTTGTCTTGCAAGGCGTGACAGTGACATGGGAAACGGGTTAGTTTTACTGTTCCCATGCTCCAGTCAATATCAGGGTTGTGGTGTTTCAACCACGAGTAGCCTAAGATGAAGTTGTTCTTGCCGAGATCCATGGCTTCTGTGGTGAGGTGTTCCCGATGTCCTTTGAAGTCTATAATAAAATCGGCAGTGTGCGTGATGGAGCCAGCCAAGTTCTTGGTTCTGTCCATGTTGTAGACAGGAATAGGTCTTTTGAGTGGCGATAGGGGAATCCCGTTCTTCTTTGCCCATGTGATGTCGATAAATATGGCATTGGCTCCGCTGTCAAGGAGGGCTTCTGCTGTATGCCATTTCTTATCGTCCTGATGTAGTGAGATCTTTATCTTCATATTGATCTCTCGTGTGAGCCGCATGTTGCGGATGAAGATGTCATGATCTGGGATTTGTGGTTTTGACGTAAAGGAGGAATTAAGCCCAGGAGTAATGTCCCTGGCAAGCTCCTGCTCTGCAGAAGGCCCCTCTGATGGCAAAGAGTAAGATGAATCTGAATCTGTCGAAGAGTCAGAGGACATGTCTGATTCTACATCAGAATCCATATCTACAGAGTCTGTGGATAAAGTGTCCATTGACAGAATACCATACCTGTTCGGGGGCAAGGCTGTTGGAGACCTAGAACTCTGTGGGCCTAGGCTTTTCCCGATTTCAAATATTCAGCAGCTTCCGCCTTTGTCATCTTGGTGATCTTGGCTTGCCAATCCAAGGAGTCTTCCTTTCCAGGGGAAGCTTCCTTGGACTTCTTGAGTAGTTTTCTGACTTTTCAGTCAATCGTGTCTTGGATCTCCGGGGAGATTGCTTTGCCTTCCAAGTCGGCCTTTGCCGCTCGGGCTTTCTTTTCTGGGCCCTTGCCCTTGTTCTTTTTGCAGGACAGCTTATGATCGCTGCCGAGCCATTTGCATTCTGGGCATGCCATCTTGGGTGCCTTGCATTGATCTGCCCTGTGGCCGGTCTTCTTGCAATTGTAGCATTTGAGGGTGCTACCCCCTTTCTGTTACAGAGGTATACTTTTCGCCCCTATTACATAAGTGTCTGCAACGCCCAATAACCACACTCAAGTCACTATGTTCCCTTACCCAAGGCTATTGACCCCTAAGCGCTCATCATTCCCTAAGTGCTCGACACGCTATGATTCTAAGTCCACATTCCCACGCCTCAGTGCTTGGTCATGTGTACACTATTATAACATTCAAACCCAGACAAACAGAGTTCGCCTCATGGTTTGCTTCTCATTCATTTCCATGCTGAGCACGCTTCTCTTCCATTCCAGCCACAGCGTGTTGCACACCATGGCTTCCATTTCACCTTATCTATTAATCTCTGCTTCACAGCCTTATGGCTGTTCGCTTATCACCATGGACCCTCTACCCTACAGCCACCCTGTGCCCTGGGTTATACCCCTAGCCTATATATAGTAGTAGATCGTAGATATGACCACATCATGTACATACAGTAGAACTGTATATAAACCCAAGGGACTCGCTGGTCAACCCCAGTCAAGTCCTCTTGGAGTGTTCCTCACAAGACATTCCTAAGATATGACTCCTAGTCTCCACTTCACCCTTTCTAGTAGTCGCTGTTTCCTAGTGCAACCTAGCTAGTCTTTTGGGTTGTTTCACTTTCTTGGTGTTAAGGGTGTCAATGTCCATTGCATCAGTGTCTTTCTTTGGCTTCCAGCTGCTTTGGTCTTTCCAGACCCTTGATTTTCCGGTAAGGAAATCAATCAGCTCGAGATTGTTTCCTACTTCTCATGCATTCTCGATGAACACATCAAGGTCATTTGAGAACTTATTCAGGAGTCCCATATCCTGAATTATCTCCTTTCAGAGAGCCTTGGTGCGGAGGAGGTGGATTGCGTGCTTGGGGTCCACCCCCGATCTGTTGTACTTGGTTTGCCAAGCGTCAAGGAAGTCATCGATCCTCATCCGTCCTTGGGTTAGGTCTTCCAGCTTCTGGGTGTTCCAGATCTGCTGGTTTGATGTCCGGAACAGAGATTTTATCTCCATTTCCATGGTATTCCAAGAATACCCCTTGTTTGGGTCATACAGCCAACCCAGGCATATCTGTGTGAAGTTGCTGGCCTTTTGTCCCTTTAGTTGGGAGAGGACGGCCGTGACTGCTTGTGAAGAGGTGGGAGGGATGGTCTTCGAGTTCACTTGAAGCCACCCTTGCATCCTAGCCCACCATTCTTCAAACTTGGTGTAACTCCCATTGTAAGATTGGGGGTCTGCGAATATTTCCACCTTCGAGGAGGTGACGGCTGTTTGGCCAGTTGTTTGGCTGGTTGTAGTGGTCATGGTGCCCTGTGCCTGCAGGGCAACCAGCTGGATGTTTAATGCTTTAATGTCGTCATTAGCAGTCTCCAACCGCTTAACAGCCCTATCAGCCTTCGTTGTTTGGTTGCGAAGTTCGGCTTCAGATTGGGTGAGGTGTGCTGTTACACCTGGTCCGGGTAGGATTGGGTGTAGCCCTTCAGGGGTTTGAGGAGACGGACGGTCGGTCCAATGACGAGGAGTAGACGAAAGCAACAAGCTCAAGTCTAAGTCTGGATAAAGGGTTGAGACAACAGTCTCAAGCCTTAGTCAAAGTAACGATGCTACGATGAACGTAGGTCAAGTTCTGGGAGAGACGCTTAAGGATCACTTAAGGTCAAGCGAGAAAGTTAAGAGAAAAGCAGTAAGATTGGTCGGGTGTACTCAAGCGGTGGTGAGAGAAACTACTTAGGGAATATACATGGCTGGGCCGGGTATATATACCTAAGGGAGCCAAATAGAGACAAATACTGTAAACAGCAGTATGCCGGAAAAGGTATTCTACATGGAATGTCACAGAATGTGACAGAACAATTGCTGACTGAACAAATGAAATGAGGTGGAATGTTATGGAACGATTATGTCAGCAATTGGAAAAGGAAATAAGTTCGTGGGAATGCATTAAGTAAGAGGAAAAGGGGCGAATCGTAACATTACCCCCCGGTTATCTACCAAGTCCACGTGGTAGTCTTTTAATCAAATGCCCCTAGGGTTGGAGACCCGGTGATGTTGGCGTATGCCTCGTCGTTCCAAGGGTCGTCTTCATTATCGTCGATTAAGGATTGGTTGAGTTGGGCAAACGCATAGGTCCTTTGCAAGGGTTGCAGCCTGCGAGCGAGGGGTACTCTGGCGTGTAAGCCGGCAACCCGGGTGTAAATCTGAGTTGGAGGGGATCCTGGATCCATGTTTTGTGAGTGACGAGATCTAGATGATGCTGGGGAGTGTCCTGAGGAGGAGGAGGATGACGAGGTCTGTCTAGGTGGGTTCCGAGCGAGTGGGCAGTGGCATTGAATGTGGCCTGGGGCCCATCGAAGACAAGTGGGGCATTGGTAGACTGGGCACCTGATGTGTATGTGTCCAAGTCATCGGCAATGGAAGCACCTTTCGTGCCAGCATGGGTGGGAAGAGGTGATTGGATGGTTACTGAGCTCCTCAGCCCATCGTGTTTGGGCTTGGTCAATGGCACAGGCTTCTTCTGAGGATACAGGTGACAACGAGGCGGTCGGGTGAGAGTGGCTTTATTGGTGTATAACCAGTGGGGGTAGGTCGTGTGCACGGGCCAGATCCTGGACGTAGTGGTCGATCTGCTGGAGGAATTCTCCGAACTCTGTCTGATAGGCGAGGGTGTTAAGGGCTCTGCAGAGCTCCTCGGAAATGTCCTGTAAATAGGTGCAAAGGAAATCAATGTTGGCATCAGGGCAGTTGAGAAGGAGGGGAACAATTTGGGACAGTCGTCCTGCTTGGAGGAAGGCCCGGTAGAGGGCGAGAAAAGGCGAGCCGATGTCAAGGTGAGCATCGACTGGGGTGGCCAAGTGGGGGTCATGGACGAAGTTGTTCAGGAGGTTGATATAATCTACGTCGGGGAATTCGTTGCGGACATTATGGGCAAACGGAGGGAGGTTGACTGACTCCACAAAGTGAGGTACGGGTAGTATGGGGTCGCTGGTTGTGGAAGCTATAGATACGGGTGTAGGGGGGTGTATGTCCCATCCAGGTTCTGCGGTAGTGGACGTGGTGTCGATTTCATTGAGAATAGGAATATCATCTGTAGAAATAAAAGGAGAGTTGACGAGGGTAGAGTCTAGTGTGGAGACAGTGGAGATAGAATCCTCAGCATTGATAGTTCTGGCAGAGGTTTGCATTGTTGGTAGTGGTATGAGTGGATGGTGGGTTGGGAGGAAACGCTGCAGGGTGTCGTTTTTTATATGCGTTGAGGTCAGACTTGGCGTTTTTCAAGTTCTGTTCTGGGACCCATGAGTCATCTTCTGTGGAGTAGCCTTTCCATTGGATCAGGAAGGAAAATCTGTCGGAGGTCCGTTTGTGTTTCAAAATGGTTTCTATTTCGTATTCTTCCTCTCCCTGGATCAGATCAGGAGGTGGAGCAGGAAAGTTCTTTCCGTGGATTTCATTTTCCAAATATGGAGACAAGAGTGAGGCGTGGAATGTGTTGTGGATTTTCCATGTTTTTGGAAGTTGGAGTTGGTATACCAGGGGGGATAAGATTTTTGTGATAGTAAAGGGTCCTTCGCGTTTGGCCAAGAATTTCGAATGAGTGTTTGATTGCTTTAGGTTCTTGGCCTTGAGCCATACTTTGGCTCCAAGTTTAAATGGGGTGAAGGGTTTGTGGTTCCGGGCAGCCATCCATTGTCTGGCTAGATCGTGGGCTGCAAGGGCTTCCTTGTGGGCCTCCTTTAGGTTCTGGAGGTGTTTATCTAGAGCCGGTAGTTTGGGTGCAGGGATTGTTTCCGGCAGGGCTGTGGGTTCATATCCCATCAGGAGGAAGAATGGGGATTTACCCGTGACCGAGTGGGGTCTGTGGTTGTGGGTGAATTCTGCGTGGGTAATGTGCTCAGCCCACGATTGCGGGTTTGATCCGCAAAAGATTCTTAGGTAGGTTTCTACCTCTTGGTTGACTCTTTCTGTTTCTCCATCTGTTTGTGGATGGTAGGCTGTGGATAGAGAGAGGTCGTATTTCAGGAGTTTAGCCAGTTCTCATGTGAAGGCTGATGCAAATTGGGGGCCTCTGTCGGATATGATGTTGGAGTAGAGGCTGAATCGTCAGAACACGTTGTGGAAAAATAGTTCGGCAACTCCCTTGGTGGTCATGGTTTTTGTAGTGGGGCAAAGGACTACCCCCTTCATAAGGCCATGGTCTACCACGACCAGGAGAGAATCAAAGCTGGCACTGGGAGGAAGTGTTGAAAGACGCAGCCAGGGCACTGACAGTAGACAGGGCCCTGCTGGTACTGAGGGCAGAAGCAACTGAACTCAAAGTGTTATCACTTACATGGAGAAGACAGTGAGGCTTCAAGATGGTGGTGGTTCGAGGTTAAGAAGAATTGAAACTCCTATTCATTCTCAGTCGTGGCTGAGAGAACTATATAGTGTACAACGATATTGCTTATCTAATACTATCTAATACAGTTTGGTAGTTGAATATGCTACACTTTCAACAGGAAGGTCTGTGATAAGATCGCAGGAGATCTGTTGGAATGGGCGTTGCGCCATGGACTGGATGGGAGTGAGGGGTGGCAAGGTGGGATGTTTGTTCGTCTTGTTTTGTTGGCACGTGGTGCAACTGGTGGTATATTGCCGGACGTATGAGGCAAGTCTGGGCCAGTAGAATTGTTGTGCTACTAGTTGGCACGTTTTAAGGAAGCCGGGGTGTCCGGCAGACGGGTGGTCGTGACAGCAGTGTAGGATGGTGTGATGAAGGTTATCGTCCAGGGGTACATAGACTCAGTCATGGTATGTAAGGATTCCATCGTGGTATCGCCAATCAGTGAGGTGGGATTGGAGTGGTGTGGGGGTGTCACCTGTGAGGGCAGACATTGTTGTGAGGAATGTGGAGTCATTTTGTGATGCCACTTTGATGTGTGAAGCCAGTCCTGCGTCGATGAGGTTGACAAAGAGTAATGTGATGTCACGGTTGTCATCAGCAGTTGATGTAAGGTGGTCAGGATGGTGTGAGAGAGATCCAGGGCGGCAAGTTGTGTGCCCAGGATGTGGGTGAGTCGGAGATTGAAATCTGCGAGGTCTAAGAGCCAGCACGCTTGTTGTCAGTTGAGCTTATGAGGGGCTTTGAAGTATAGGAGGTTTTTGTGGTCGGTGAAGACCTCAACAGGGTGGCTAGCGCCGTGAAGGTAGTGACGCCATGTTGCAAGCGCGCGCATGATTGCGAGTAATTCATGGTCATAGACATCATAGTTTCGTTCTGTGTCCGAGAATGTCTGGGAAAGATAGGCACAGGGTTTCCAATCCCCATTGATATCTAGTTGGAGGAGGATGGTGCCAGATGCTTGTCCAGATGCATCCGTTGAGATTGCGAATGGTTTCGCATGGTCAGGGATCATGAGGACAGGTTGTGTCATGAACATGGTTTTGAGTTCCTCGAAACTTTTCTGGCATTCTGAGGTCCAGGCCCATGGATGATCCTTCTTTGTGAGGTCGAGAAGTGGGCATGCCATATCAGAGAAGTGAGGGATAAATTTCTGATAGAAATTGGTGAAACCTAAGAAGGATTGGACGTCTCGGATTTTGGTCGGCGTCAGCCATTCCTTGATCCCATCTAGTTTGACTGGGTCCATTGCAATGGATCCTGGTTTAATGATCATCCCCAGATATTCAGTCTCGGAGGTGGTGAAGGAGCATTTTTCTAGTTTTAGGTGGAGGTCTAGCTCCTCCATTCGTTGAAGAACCCATTTTGTTCTTTCAGTATGGGTTTGGTTGTTGGGTGAGAAGATTAGGAGGTCATCCATATATATGACAAGCCATCCTTCCGCGATCATATCTCTGAATGAGTCGTTCATGAAACATTGGAAGGTGGCGGGGGAGTTCGTGAGTCCGAAAAACATTATGGTGGGTTCGAATAAGCCTTTATGGGTGATAAAGGCAGCTTTCCATTGGTGACCGTCCTTGATGTGGACATTATTGTATCCCCATCTAACATCAAACTTGGTGAATTGACGGGCCTCTTTGAGTTTATCGGTAAGGTCAGAGATGAGGGGTAGGGGGTACGTGTCGCAGACAGTATGTTGGTTAAGGTATCGGTAGTCCTGGCATGGTCTTAGCTTCCCATCTTTCTTCTTGACGAAGAAGAATGGGGATGCTTGTGGCAAGTTGGATGGTCGGATCTTTTCCAACGCGAGGTTCTCTTCGAGAAAGTCCTCCATGGCTTTCTGTTCTTGGGGGTTCAGTGGATAAACTTTGGCGATTTTTGGGGTGAATGCCTCATCAAGTTTGATGGCGTGGTCATATGGTCTAGACGGGGGTACATGGTCATTGGCTTCTTTGGAGAAGACCTTGGCAAATTGTTGATATTCTTTCGGAAGTTCGGTATTTGGTTTCTTTGCTTCCAACTTGATGGCAAGTTTGGTAGCCATAGTTGCTCTGACTTTGGCGCAGGGAATTATCCTGGACCCGACTGTGACTTGGTTCAGGTTGTAGTTCTGTACAGCGAGGGAGCTGTAAATTTCTGCTCTTGCGGGTTTGACTTCTTCTTCTGGGTCCAACCCCAGGTAAGAATAGAGATATTTGTCCCAGATGGGGTCGACATTGACATGTCGATGGGTTCGTCGTTGTTCCAGGTGTTGATTGTGTCTTTTAACATCGGCAGTGTGGAGGTAATAGAGATCTTTAGATTGATCCGAGGTCTCTTCGATAGACAGAGTGTGGTGGGTCCAGTCTATCTGGGGATTGGCTGTGGTAAGCCACAGGTGTCCGAGGATAACTGTTACGGGTCCATTTTAACCCCTAACCATCACCTGACCTCGATGGTCACATGACCTAAGCACATCGATAAACTGCATCCTTGGACTCGAAGTCCAAACCCAACCACAAGCCTCTAATGCCACTTAGACTTGCTAGTACAAGTTCCAGTCGTCTAAGCTTTGGTTGGCTTATCTTATCTTATCTCGGATCAGCGATCCGATCTCCTATGTTTAACCATGTTTACCTTTCTATAGAGTTAGAACTCAGCAACACACAGTTGCATCATGCACAGTCTTCTTTTCATTTCCGTGCTGTGCATGGCTATGCTTATGCTTCCTTTTCATTTCCGCTCACAGCCTTGAGGCTGTAGTGCTTCTCTTCCATACCAGCCACCCAGGCAGTGCCTTTGGCTGTGTACTTCCATTCCACCACAGCCTTGAGGCTGTTACTTCCATTCCAGCATCGCCTTCGGGGCTATGTCTGCACAGGACTATTAGTCTATATATAGTAGATCGTAGATTCGATCCAAACATGTACATACATCACTGAGTGATATATAAACCCTCCAGTGAACGCTGGGTAATCCCCAGTTAAGTTCACTTGGAGTCTTCCCATAGAAGCTTCAGTTGGACACAAGCTAGTTCCTTCATCGCTACTCAAGTATTAGAGCAACCTATAGCGCTAGCGCTTCTCTGGTTGTTTCAATATCCCCATTCTCGACAAAATCGACAATGTGTCCACCACTGCAGAACCTGGATGGGACATACGTCCCCCTACTCCCGTATCTATAGCCTCCACAACTAGTGACCCCATCCTACCCGTGCCTCACTTCGTGGAGTCCGTTGACCTCCCTCTGTTCGCCCATAATGTTCACAATGAATTTCCCGACGCTGGCTATATCAACCTCTTGAACAACTTCATCCATGACCCCTGCTTGGCCATCCCAGTCAACGCCCACCTTGACATCAGGTCTCCCTTTCTTGCCCTCTATCAGGTCTTCCTCCAAGTGGGACGATTGTCCCGAATTGTTCCACTCCTTCTCAATCGACCTGATGCCAATGTCAACTTCCTTTGCACCTATCTACAGGACATTTCTGAGGAGTTCTGTGGAGCCCTCAACACCCTCACCTACCAAATGGAGTTCGGAGAGTTCCTCCAACAGATTGACCAGTACGTCCAGGATCTGGCCCATGCACACGACTTGCCCCCGCCGGTTATCCACTGACGAAGCCACTCTCACCTGACCATCTCGTCGTTGCCTGTATCCCCAGAGGAAGCCCATGCCATTGACCAAGCCCAGACACGATGGGTGGAAGAAAATAGCAATGATCCACTCACCTCGTCCCATCCGCGCTGGCACAAAAGATGCTTCCATTGCCGACGACTCGGACACATCCACATCAGATGTCCTGTCTATCAATGTCCCATGTGTCTCCGTTGGGCCCCAGGCCACATTCAATGCCACTGCCCACTCGCTCGGAACCCACCTAGGCAGACCTCGTTGTCCTCCTCCTCTTCAGGACACTCTCCTGCATCATCTAGATCTTGTCGCTCGCAAAACACAGATCTGGGATCCCCTCCAACTCGGGTCTACACTCGAGTCGTGGGCTTACACACAAGAGTACCCCTCGCTCGCAGACCACAACCTTTGCGACGAACCTACGCATTCGCCCAGCTCAACCAATCCTTCATCGACGACAATGAAGACAACCCCTGGAATGACGAGGCATATGCCAATGTCACCAGGTCCCCCACCCTAGGAGCGTTTGATTGAAAGACTACCACGTGGACTTGGTAGATAACCAGGGGGTAATATTAAGATTCACCCCTTTTTCCTTTCTTACATAACTCGTCCCCATGAACTTACTTCCTTTTCCAATTGCTGACATAATTGTTCCATAACATTCCACTTCATTCCATTTGCTCCATCAGCAATTGTTCTGTCACGTTCCGTGACATTCCATGTAGATACCTTTTCTGGCATACTGCCTTTTATGGTATTTGTCTCTATTTGGTTCCCTTAGGTATATATACCCGGCTCAGCCATGTATGTTCCCTAAGTAGTTTCTCCCTTCTACTCTCACCACCGCTTGAGTACAACCTACCAATCTTACCGATTTCCTCTTGCCTCTCTCGCTCAACCTTAAGTGTCCCTTAAGTGTCCTTCCTCGAACTCAACCTATGTCCTTCGTAGCGTCATTACCATGACTAAGGCTTGAGACTGTCATCTCAACCCTTGACCCTGACTTAGACTTGAGCTCGTCGCTCTTGTCTACTCCTCATTGTTGGACCAACCATCCGCCTCCTTGAACCCTCGAAGGGCTACACCCGATCCTACCCGGACCAGGTGTAACACTGCAGATAGTTTGATTCCCCAATGAGGATGGGGACTCGTGCAAGGATAGATGACTTGAGTTTGATGTCAATGACATTTGGGATAGTAGTTGCCATTGATTAAATCTAAACTGCAGGACAAGAATAACCAAGAAGAAGATATCAGCAAATGACACTTTATGAGAGGAAACATACGAGATCAGAGAATAACACTTCTACAATTTAAGTACACATTCCAAGAAAGTGGCCATGACACTGCTTTAAATAGAGATTCACCTACATTTCCTTTCACCCTCCTCAGCAGCCTTCCTCTTGGGCCTGACACATTTATGTGCAAGCGCAAGGTAAATCATTTCTTGCTCCTCTTCAGTTCCATTCTTGATGGGTCTCTGAAGGCGTCTAAAAGAGCGGTTCCTAGGGTCACAATTGAATTGGTAATGCATGACCTGATCAAAGGCTTTGTTCCAAAAGAAGGTAGATGGTGCGAGGGTATATTGACATCTGTCATAGGTGAAGGGTTCTTGTAGGTCGGCTTCACAAAACCAACCCTCTGGACCAATGTCCAGGTTAGGTTCAACAGCAGAAATATGATCAAGGGTATCTTGTGAGGGAGGAAAGGCATCTTGGCGAAAGATTTCGAAACCCTGATGGTGAATGAAGGCGTGAGTGGAGGAATAATAGGTAGCAGATGGGAAAGCCCAACCTGCACCCTCATAGGCTGAAGCTATGGTCTCGCCTTCATAAATGTAGGAGGTGGTATAGTTATTAAAAGGTGGTCCAATTGAAGAGTCCTCATGCAGGAGGGGTTCCCACCCTACTTCACATGGCTGAATTCCGAAAGGCCTGACCAACCTCCCAGAGTTCACTTTTGTGGAGAATCGGAGGTGAGGCAGAACATCGGTGTCTTGGAGGAACATCCATAGATGGTCCCTGGACGAGCCAGTTTTGATAGGAAGGGGAGTGATGGTAGGTTTGTATGCTCTCACCGGGTCCAGGACTGGAAGATGATCTTTGGGAAACCTGGCTGCCAAGAAGCCGTCTATGGGAATCCGACCTAAGTTCTGATGAGGAATGTCCTCCTCTGAGATAAGTACCCATTTGATGGATTTGATCGTTGGGGATATAGTCGTCATGCTGTGAAAGAGGTGGTGTAGGGACTCGATAGTCTCTGATGTGAGGTGACCAAGGTGGCTCGTATACAGATAGCTGTAGCTCTGGTTCGACTGGTGAGAACTCAGGAGTAATAAACCCAGGAATTCACAGTGGAGGAATTGGAAGAGGTGCTTCAGGTTCTCTTGGATAGTCTAGTCCAAGGAAAGATCTAACTGGTGGAGAGGGAGGTATGTAACCTTCAACCTGAATCAGCAATGAAGCAATCCGACCAGTGACTGGTGAAACCTGAAAGTAGTCCAAAGAAGGTGTAGATGGAGAATGGAAAGGGAGAGAAGTTGATAGATCTACACGTGTGGATGGTGAATCTGGGATATAGGGTTCCTGAGGACGAGGGGATATGATCTCGAGTTGTCCGAGCCTTCCCCGATTACTGGGCAAGTCTGGCTCAAGCTGTGGTAATGGGAGAGAGTGAGGATAAGTAAAGCCTGTGACTTCTTTGTAGATCTCCTGTGTGGTATAGACCACTATTGTCTGAGAATTGTCTTCTCCTGAAAGTCGATGAGAGATGGATCCATCGGAGTGACGATGGATTTCTCCTCTCTCTAGATAACCAGAGCAGTATGAGCACTGAAGCTCAAAAGCGTCTGCTGTATAAACGGGAAGTTCTTCTTCAACCGTTGGCCTAAGTGGTCGTCTCCTAGGTCTAGGAGTATCTCTAGCAGGTACGGGTGATGGCATTTGAGGAAGTGCGGGAGCAGGGAAGTATTCTTCTGATTCATTGTTCAGGGGCGATGAAGGACCAACCTGATCTCCAGCAGTACAATTGATAGTAACTGTTGCTTGGAGAGTCAGCATTGTTTGAAGGTCAACTTCATACTCAACAGAAAGATCGAAATGGTCATGGTTGACCTGCATCATTATCTGCGAGCGCCCAAAAGTGTGTCTGGTGATATGTGCCCGACGCAGGAGGAATCCTGTTCAGTCAACACCATGTGTGTAGGCCAGCTGACCCACTTCGAGAAGGAGCTGGATGCAGCCAAAACCAGTAGCAATGGAATCTTCCATGCCTATCCAAATAGCAACAGTGTGCAGCATGGAATAAATGTGGTAAGGTTCAAGTCCGCACTAGGCGGGGCTCATAACCTGATGAAATACCAGGTGTGGGGTATTCCAGCAAGGGGTGCAGATAAAGGCTGTGTCCAAGGTCCTCGAAGAGGGAGCTCAAGGAAGTCTCTAGTGGTGAGAACTCACTAGGTAAGATGTTGCTAGGAGGACGAAGTCGAGTGAAGCAGATGAGTGAGATGAGGGCGAGTAGAAGGATTGCAAGGTGGCAGATCCAGTAGCTTAGTGAAGCTGGGACTCTAGCCAGTGTAGCTCGAAAGCTGCTTATTGAACTAAAGATTGA
>JBBPLR010000436.1:0-19421 GCA_038089915.1 Sutorius australiensis
GGCCCAGCTCTGGAAAAGGCCTGGACCAGTGCTATCCAGATCTAGCCAGTAAGGTACCTTGCTGGAGACTCTGGATGCTGT
Organism: Sutorius australiensis; assembly: GCA_038089915.1. NCBI lineage: Eukaryota > Fungi > Basidiomycota > Agaricomycetes > Boletales > Boletaceae > Sutorius > Sutorius australiensis. The sequence goes on from JBBPLR010000436.1 coordinate 82, forward strand.
CCAGTTCTGTCTGGTTCTGTCCAAGGGCTAGTCAGTTTGCTGATGTGATCGTCATATCCAAATGGCGCTCAACGCTGATGCATCTATTCTGGCAAGCGGCGTTGCTTCCGGTTTGGTTGGCTCACTGAGGTTTCCGCAACGGATCTGCTGTTTGGTGCTCTGTGGGATCACAAGTATCAACTTCTCACGTGAGATGTTGATGCTTGCGGTTCCCAAGATGACTCACTTTTAGTAAGACCAACAAAAGCGGCCCCGAGAATGCCTCGACAGCCTTCATAATAAGGAAGTTGTAGGACGGTTGTGGTCGATTCACGTTCATGTTCACTGGGTCCAACATCACATGACATGAACCCTTTCCGACCATTCGATAATTTCCCAGTAGACCTTGTTTACCACATATTGTGCTTCCTCTGCACGCGAGATGTGGTACGGTTACGGCTGGTGGGGTTATGTATCTCTGTCAATGCTTTACGCTGACGAGTCTCCACTCACTGTCTGGACTCTGCTAGGTTTCAAAGGTGTTCTGTGATATTACCTATGATCCCATGATTTGGAGGGCGATCTACACAAACATGAAACAACCCAAAACCTATGGGGCGGACATAGCCCCTGAGTCGTAGATAACTAGATCTACTAGCATGCTTGTGCTTGATGCGTAGCTACTGTCAAGGTAGAAGAATGGCGAAGTGACAGGGGTCATCCCGGTTAGGGTGAACCCGCATAGATGGAGCCGTGAGTCAAGGATCGTCCTGGTTAGGGTGGATCCATGAGCTCGCCTGAAGCTTTGGGGAAGACTTCGAGGTGAACTAGACTGGAGGACATCCAGCTAGTGCCTCGGGTTTATATAGTGTCTACTCTATGTACACCCATGTACGGTAGATCTAATAGATATACTAATAGTCCATATGATAAATAGTAAATCGGAAGATGTGGTCCAAGGGTTAATAAATAGGAATGGAAGGGGGTATAACATGCGTGTAACACATGTAGAGTGGGAGCATACACATAGCCTTCGAGGCGATGTGGAATGGAAGTGAGTACATGCGCATAGTGCATGCGATCGTGGTTAGGGGGTATTGGCCCCTGAGCATATGTGCGAGATTGGATCGCAGATCCAATCACGAACTCTGTAATAGTGTAAATGAGCGTATACAATACCTCATGAAGTGCACATAATTGGTAGGGCTAGCCTAGACCGATAAGATAAGATCGCGGGACATAGTAACTGGATCGCGTCGAGTGTCTAGTGGTACTAGTGGTCCCATAGATCCTAGTAAAGTGTAGCCTCTAGCTACTAGTTATGAGCGCAGTCGAGCGCTAGATTGCGCAAGAATAGGGGTTGAAATGTCAGCCTGTAACAAACATGCCTCTGCCTTGCCCTCCTGGTCCATTTCTTTCCCAATCCGCTTGTTTTCTTGAATGAACTCTGCTATGGTCAGAATGCTTAGCAGAGCGCTGGATGACACACCCTGTTCAGGTTGTTTTGGATAGACACATACAACCTGACAGAAGACCACCACCAGCCATCTCCTGAGTGATCGGTGGCAAATGGCTCATTACCTTTGAGCCATGCAAGCAGATTGTGTTCTACAACATTGAGACACAATCCCAGCATGTCATCTGGGAGGACACGAAAAGAATGTCCTGGGGTGCGTGTGTTGTCACATTTCCTAGGGTTCTGATCTACGTCATATTCCACGAGTTTGCCTGTGGACCTTGGAGCAGACCTTGGTTCGTGGAGTTTTGATTATGGTGGCTCCGACCTCATACTCATGTTCTGACACACAGCAAGCTTCTGGAGTTCCAGGTGGACGGCGAATCTAGCCATCTTTCCCTTTCTGTCTCGCTAGATGTCCCAGTAAGGGACTTTACGCGACCTGTCCGTCTTAGTTCGGGCAAGAGCCCATTCCTACACCTCGTGGGCCAAGATTTGGTCTTCAATACACGAAGTCGATCCTTTTACAGGTTTCCCGAATTTAGCTCTGGAGCTGTGAGTGTTTGTCGGCACCCTTGGCTAATCGCTGCTGATCAATTTCAAAACAAGGACGATATCTGTGCCTATCCTTTCCCCACCGCCTCTCGGGTGATTACATTGACGAACTCGCATGTAATCACAGTCTGTCATCGCTCCAACGAACCACATATCCCCTTCTGGAAAGCTCCTACTCTTGTACAAGTCTTCACTGTCCCTGCAGCTCATCTGGGTGACAAGGAAACAGGTATCCTCTGCCTTTCCCATGAAGCCATAGTGCCAAACTACCTTAGAGACCTGGCCGTCATTCGAAATTCCATCACCGATCCAATAACTGGGGCGACAAGTGTGAGGTTTCTACTGCCTCAATGCATACACGAGCATCTATGCTTTGCTTGCATCGAACTCACACTCCAAAAATCCATCACTAATTCCGTCCTCTCCCTATCCACTGAAGCGAACGAAATCTTTACAGTTGAGGCTGGGAACCGCAATGCCTTGACGCCTTGGTGTCTATACTGCGCCGAAATGTCGGATGATGGTCATGTGCGAGGATTTTGTGGGGGCCGTGCTGAGACAGACTCGCCAGAGTCCCCCTGGATTACGAAATTCACCATTGATGCATCGGGGGACAACTGCATCACTACCATCGGCCTAGCCTCCCCACTTCGATGGGTCCACAACAGCGACTTTCTCTCCTTCTTGGTGTTCTCACTCAAGGGTTCCATTGGGAGGCACTGTTACATGAAGGGTTCATGTAGTCGACGTTGGAATCGCTTTCAAGAGGTCATGATCATGAATTTCGAGTAAACAAGGTGATGGGATTATAGAGAATACACTTTGGTCTGCATGCATATGGAGAACTACAAAGCCTGCTGATATTGTGACTGATGGCGAAGATGAGGAACATGGCGAGAAGATCACCCCACGCTGGCTCATGGAATGACTTGATCTGACAGTCCACTGCATATCAGTCCCAACTGTCATTCCGTTCAGGTGCGGAACAATGTTACGACAGTAGATGAATCTGGCTGGTGCTTTGCTGACTGAGAGATGGATGTTGTTGTCCTTGCAGTTGCGTTTGTTGGGGTGGGGCTGGCAAGGAAAGAAGTTCTTGGCCATAAGTTGGGGGAGCCACATATGACAGGTCAATCAGGATATCATGGCCTCTCGGGGGTTCCAACTTCTGATAGCTCACGATTTGCATCAAAGTCCATCCTGCAGGGCGTGGGACAGACTGGAGGCGAAGTGTTGGCTGAGTTGGACATCAGCATTGTAGTACATTACTGGATGTCACTTACAACTGCTTACACCATACTCTCACCTCAACAAGTAGCAATCCAGTAACACACATACCAAGTAAAATTCACTTTTTTCAGTAGGTTCCACTCCTGATGTCTACTTACTCATCATGAATAAGCTCACCGCCCACTTGGGCAAGTGAGATTAAAGTAGATTGCCACCAATATGGTACGAATAAGTAGGTAGAATAAGTATGATGCCACAACACGCCAGCTGCCATACAAGTACAATGGAGGGGGAAGGGGGCAATAATGGGTGTGAAACAGAAAAACAGAGTGTGTCACCTTGTCGTAGTGATGCCGCGACTTGGCTACTGCCGAGTCAACTGTGACTCCCCTCGGCTTACTCGGCAAGCCAGCTTTACCAGCCAAGTTTCCGTAATGCTCCCGGTTTGGCGCAACTGGCGCACTGACTGAAGCCGACTTGGAGCTGATTGGAAAGATGCTTTGGATAAAATCGAAATATGTAACTACACCACTATCATACAACGAGTCAATAGTACAGACAGTCTAGATGCGCGAATTGACACTAGAAAAAGTGGGCTATACCTGAAATTGCTGTCATCAATGGCAAAACGGCTGAAAAAAAGAATGCGCACCATGACCTCCTTCACCGCAGTGTGGGGCATTGAAGAGAGTGTCCCTTGGATGGACGTCGGTTTGGCGGCTTTCATTGGCAGGGTAAATGGCACCTGCATGGGGGGCATACAGATCTGACGACGTGCATGAGTGTGTGCAGGGTGTTGACTGAGCATAACCACAGTAGTGCCCACAGACCCACCAATATCAGAGTTTGCACAGCTATAGCTGCCAAGGTCTTTCTCCACGATTGAGTCTGACTGGGTTTCGTCGACAGTCTGGGGAACAGTAACTTGAAGCAGAGAACGCATGTAGTCATAATCGGGGGTGTCTGCAAAGGAAAGCGCGCAGGAGTATAGGAGTATCTGAGTGAGTTCTGGGAAGTTGTGTTGTTCACAGAGTTCCTCGATGGCAGTCATCTGCTTGTACTCAAGCACCTTCGATGACTTGATGTTTCTTTGGCAGCCCTTCTGCAGCCAAGGAAGAAAACCGGAGAGTAGGTACACGAGGACGTAGATGAGCGATTCGAGATCATCATGGCGACTGAGTTCGCCTCCTAGATGGCTGTTGATGGAAGCAAAAGCCGGGGTCCCAGTGAGGCAACGTTTCAAACGGAATGATGCGTGCCCGCCCGTCAATTGGTTGAGATAGGTCTTGGAGACTCCAAAATCTACAAGGAAAATGGTTGGGGGGGAGTCAACACCTGTGAGGATGTTCTGAGGTTGTATGTCGCAATGCACGTATCCGCGAGAATGAATATATTGGAGGCATGACAACTGATGGACGCATGTTCAGTAACTTGAGTCTTGTGTCCCTACAAAAATAGTTCGTACTCACAAGCTGAGCACCAATGTACCGAACAGTGACCTTGTTGAATTTGCCCCACCATTTGACTATGTGTTGCATCAAGGGACCCAGGAGATCAAGCACAAGAACGTCGAAACTCACTTCTTGACCGAACCAATGGACAGGTGGGATGCCGACCGGTGTGCCCTCACTCAATTTCTTGAGAATGCAAGCCTCCCTCTCCACAGACGAGGAATTTTGACTGGTAAACCATTCTAATTTGATTGCATAGTTGTGGCGGTTAATGATGTTGCATGCTTTGTAAACAGATGCTATAACATTCAGTCAACAAAGAATTGAACTCGAGACACGCCATGACCATACCAAATGACCCCGATCCAAGATGACCCTCAATCCTGTATCTACCATCAATCCGGTGAGGGATATCCTGTTCTTCTTGAGGCTCACGGTTCATTGGGGGAAGGGGTCAATGATTCGTGCTTGTGATGGTCCAATTGGAATGTCGATTGCAACGCTGGCGGTGTCAAGTGCTGGACAGAAAGGACCAATAATTGGGGACCGCGAGCCTGCTTAGAAGCCTACCCATTTGAAGGTGTTTCAGCCTTCGGCCTTACCATGGGTGATGATCGGACCTATCCCTTTCATATGTAACCATCAATGTCTGTCCTTGTTTTCTCTTCTGTTTCAGCCATTTAAAACAGTTCGACAGCATTTAGTCAGCCATCAGCAAACATTCCCTCATATGTGCTGACACCTTATAAAATGGACAGGCACTCTTTAATATGCCGAGAGAAGGCTCAGGTTCGCAGCCTGTCTCCCCCTCGCCACCTCCAACTCCCCCTTTACCACCGACCAGTGGTAGAGTCGCTGACTGCCCCACTCCACCTACCATGGCATTTGTCACATGTGGTCATGGTGGCTATTCCAGCCCATGCAGATCCATCGCCATTAGCATTGGCAGTCGCAGCAGCTCGCCTATGATCACTCAGTCAAAACCCCGCACCGGTTCTTCTGTTTTGGCCACAGCGCCAAAGTCTCTGGTAACGGAGAAAGGTAGCACTGGCAGAGCCACCTTATCAACTATGCATGTCACAGATGCCGCTGATGTGACTACCAACTCGGATCCAATCACCCTCCTAGCGAGTCTACTGGATACCGTATCTCTCAATGAACTCTGTAACTTTTTTTTGACTGCGTTGGATTTCATGCTAATGGGGAATATCCTCAGAGTTATGCGAAGGTACAACAGAACACCTTGCCCACCTGCACAAAGGCTACCAAGATGGCCTGCAGCTGTTGGTAAGTCATATAGTCACAATCTTTCATTGTCCCACGTTGCTACTTCATTTCAGACCCTTTTTCCTGTTTCGTATGAACAATTTAGCCTTATGCGGCAGACCCTTGCCCAGTTCCCAAGGCTGTTCGGAAAGCCACGGTAAGTTCCTTTCTGTTCCAGCGCTGCACTGTACTAAAATAGACTAGCTTCTCTTACTTCGCGACAGCGCAAACCTTTGTCGTCAAATGGCTGCGAGACATCCATGAAAGTCCAATCCGGACTCTCGATCGGCTTTTGACAAGCCAGGGCATACAGTTGCCATACCCGCACGATCTTATCCTTGCTCAGATTCATCACAACAAGGAGATCAAGGCTGACAACGACATCGCCATTCCGGACGTCACACTTGAGTTCATTACGACTGATGATTCATCACCCCCCATCTATCCCGTCATCTGCCAAATCACATTCACCCAAACCTTCGACGATGCCCTAGATGAACTCAGGATTCTAGCTAATGCCCACCCCTCCATGTGCATGGCAGTCCTTATCAAGATTTCAGAACATCCTACGTACAAGAGTCTGATGCCTGGGAGCGATGCCTGGAAGGTGCTGTCGCAGGCTGAGAGCCCGCTTGGCTATCTGCCGTTCATAAATCAGGGTTCAACACACAACACTTCCACCATGGTGTGGGTGATAAAAGTTATGTGGGTGTGAGGTAGGGTGGATATGTCCGTCCCTGGGGTTCTGTAGGTAAGGCTGTGTGTTGAAAAGGGTTTGCTACGATGAATAGTGTTTTTAGGAAGCAAATCTGGCCAAGAACGACGACCAGAAGAGTTCCGGACAAAAGAGGGCGAGTTTCCGGAGGAGAACGAAGTCCGGATGAGAGTGATATGAGAGCAAAGTGGTCCGGATAATGAGTATATCCGAGCGCAATCGATGCTGAGCGACTTAGGATGAAATCCGAGTGATTTTGTGTGCGAAGAAAGACTTAGTTATTCAAAACTAGCCATCCTACAGACTTTATAGTCTGGGTATGCCCGGGACTGTAGCTATAGAGACAGTGTAGCACATGTAAAGTAACCAAAAAGGGGTGTCGAAACACATAAGAATGTCCACGAAGGACGAAGTAATAGTCTGACTGGTTTCAAAGTGAAAACCACTAGTCCAAACTCCAGAAGGGTATCCGCATCACGTCCGGAGGGAATCCGGACTGACCAGATAAGCGGAAAACATCGGAAAGAGGTCCGGACATGTACCAAGTGTATAAGGTTGCCTGGATACTCCTCGGATGGACTCGGGACAACGGATGGACGCTTGAGGAATGCTGTAAAAACCCAGGATACGAACCTAGAGAGTTGTAGCTCTCTACAACGGCTGGGTCAGATGAAGCCTTTCAGCCTTTCGTAGTCGGTGGTCATACCTGGTGCTCAATCAAAGAAGTCACCTACCATGTGTGGGTCAAGGCCCCGGGTTCCGATCACCTGGACATCGACATTGAACCCGGCGATCATTATGTATCATATGTGAGTTCGCCAACTGATTAAACTGAATATCTGTACTGACATACTAAGACGTCACCTGGAAATAGCGGCCAGGAGCATGTTGAGGCCATGCTGCTCAAGGGCCTCAACCAGGTGAAAGAATCGGTACTTCTATTATGTGAAATAATTGACTGCAACACTGCCGACACCTCTATCGACCTCACCGCCTTATGTTCGCACACGTCAGAGCTTCCAGTCTCGCTGGACTCGTTCAACAGGGACATTAAGATGGCCATTAAGACAACGAGCCATTTTCAGTATGTAGAGTGGTATTCGAAGTCGTTCCATGGTGTAAAGCGTTCTCGTGCCGATGTCAGGCCAAGCGAAGGGACAGCAGACGGTCTGAAGAGGGTCCGACAGAACTAAGTAATACGGCTTGTGTATTTCATGCGTGTTGCATATGTTTTCATTTCGCTTTGTGTAACCGGTGTGCTACGACGGAATGTATCTGATAAGTTGTATCATTTGATAAAGAGGTTTAGATTTGGTCCCGCTCTGCATTGAGTAAGGTATGTCCATTACTGATGTCTCCGCAAAGCACTAACATTCAATGGTCATAACTCATGCAAAGGCCCAAGTTAAATTATAAAAGGCCTTTAGTGACATGTCTTGCCGGAAGCTAACGATCCTCTACCAGAAAGTGCCAGCAACCCTGAAACAATGGCTCAGCGCAACCCATCTCCAGTCCCACAGCCACCTGACACGAGGTCTGCACCCGAGTCCCAAGGTCATTCATGTCCCACCCGCCCTCATCACCTCCCTACTCGGTTTCGTGAGGCCTCTGCTGCTCCCAGCACTGCCAATGATATAGCTCGGCCTGTCCCTCCTGTTGACCACCCCCGTCGCCTCCCTACTCACCTTCATGAGGTCTCTGCTGCTCCCAGCACTGCTGATGATATAGCTCCGCCTGTCCCTCCTGTCGACCATCCCCGTCGCCTCCCTACTTGCCTTCGTGAGGCCTCTGCTGCTCCCAGCACTACTGATGATATAGCTCTGCCTGTCCCTCCTGTTGACCAGAATACCCACCCCCATTGCCTCCCTACTCGCTTTTGTGAGGCCTCTGCTGCTCCCGGTGCTGCTGATGTAGCTCCGCCTGCCCCTCCCATCGACCAGAATATTGAGGAACTAGAAGAGAACTTCGATCTTGATAATGTCAGTGGTGATGAAGAAAGTGAAGAGCAGTCGGTTCCCAGGGCCCGTGGTAGCCTCTATGTTGACGATCTGCGTTCGACTGCAGTCACAACTACTGACCCGCTTGTGACAACGCAGTCATCCCAGAAGTCTGCATCGTCTGCCGACATCATGTTTTTCTTCCCAAAGTGCAAGGGTGAATCGACCTCTTGTGTTATATGCCAGTAAGTCACCCAATCGATACTATGTGACTGTTCTGATATGAATCTTCTCAGAAAAATGAAGGATCAGAATCCAGCACAATTCCCCCCCAACTGGTCATTCACATATGGTCCTAAAACTTCGAACACATCCAAATGGGTCCACATTGAAAAGTACCACCTCAACATTTACCTAGAGGAAGCTGAGAAGAGCCGATGGAATGTCTGGCTCGAGAGTGTCAAGGTGGCCTTTGATGTCGGGTATACTTTCAATATGCTTCGCCAAGCCCTCAGTGTGCCGAACACCTCGATATGATCACTCCCATCTTTGCATCGAGGTGAACAAGGGGATTCATCTTTTCCATGCGGTCAAAACGCTCTGGAAAGCGGATTACCTCCATACACACTTCCAGTATTCCATCAATATTTGATGCAGTTCATTGTGGCAAATGATCAGGTATGTGATTGTAACCATCAGAATTGACCACACCTTCATGTCACTAATCGTCCAAACAGTCGATCAATGTGATCGAATGCCCTGAGTTCTGGTGTCTGCTGCTGCTGCTCTGCCATGACCTACGGGATTATCAGATTCCACGCCGAACAAAGATGCGTGAACTTGTCATTCATGCATGGAGGCAGTATTTCCTCATCCTCAAAGTTGATCTCGCCGTATATCAATTGTTTGGTTCTTACGTCTTTTTACTAACCCTTGCAACAGAAGTCTGAAGGGAAAATTTCGTTCATGGGTGATATTTGGACGGACGAGAATTCCCGGCCATACCTGGCCTTGATGGTGCACTGGGTCGCAAAGGGTGACCAACCAGGTTTGCTCAAGATGAAGGCTGCACTAATCGCATTCCATCATTTCCCCGGAAGTCACACAGGGACAAATGTCGCGAAGACGATCTTACACCTCTTAGATCATGTGAAGGTTACCCAGAAAGTGCGTATTTACCTTTCCTACTGATTTTTAGACCCAACATTCACTCAACAGGTTGGTCATTTCACCCTTGATAATGCCAAAAATAACGACTCGGGGATGCGAGAGCTATCGTCGCTGCTCGCGCTGCGTGACATCAAGTTTGACCCAGTCGATAAGTGGATTATGTGCTTCCCACACATCCTCAACATTTGCTCTGGAAATATTGTCAAGCAGTACACGGATGTCGACTTCTCGGCAGTCAGCGCCACCTGGGTTGATGTGCTCAACCCAACCATTGCCATAGACAAAGAAAGTTATATTAACGCACTTCGACAGGACCCAGTATCACTTGGCTGTGACATTGTCTGCATCGTGCGCGCCTCTAGCCTCCGTTGTGAGGCATTTGACAATACCATCACTACTGGTAATCAAATGGGCTGGTTCACAGATGAGGACGGCAATCGCACAATGCTTCCTTCGCTTGAGCTTGTGAGAGACGTGAAGTTGCGCTGGGACTCCATTTATCTTATGATCAACCAGCTTCGCATCCTCAAACAGGTACACCCTCAATCCAAAATGAGTACCAAAATAGTTAATGACTTGCTTCTATCATAGGGGGTCGACTACTTCTTCAGCATGCCAACACACCATGACATACATGATCACACTTTTGATGAAATGGATTGGCGTGTGCTGGAGGATCTGGAAATTGTCCTTGAGGTAAGATGTTATTGATTCTGACTCGTGTATCTAATGGCCTCGATCGACTCAGATCCCTCATGCCGCACAACAGCTGATGTCAAGTGAAAGCCTCCTCTCCTTCACCGTACCATCATTCGAGGCACTCATTGCTCAATGGGATCATCTCAAAGAATCCGTGCCCCACTGTGCACTGTTTATCGATATCGGCCTTAATACCGCAAGAATGTACTATGATCACATGGGCAAGACGAACGCGTATGGGATTGCTATGTGTATGTAAGGTCACAACCCTGCGACACTTTGTTACTGACAATACACAGTGGTTGACCCTGCAGTTCACCTGAGTTGGATCAAAAAGAACTGGTCATATGATGAGGGGGCTAAGATAAAAAAGGTGATTTTCAAACTGGTGAGTTTGTTATCGTCCAACATTACACCTTCTGACATCTGGTCTAGATGAACGATTATCGAGCGCAGAGGAGCGAAGCACCAAGCGAGCCACGTCCGACGCAAGGTTCCACCATCCACGGCCTTGCCACTCCTGTGCCAAGGTCCCTCGCCTCGCGATATGGACTCCTGACAATGCATGTGCACCAAGCCCAGACCACCACACAAACAGTTGAACAAGAATTCATGTCGTATATGACAGTGCCCTGCTCTCTGGAGGGGACAGACCCATTTTCCTTTTGGGCGGTAAGTTCACATCAATGGGTCGACACATCTTAATTCATTGTATACCGCTACTTATTCACACTCTTCCTAGGTTTCTTGCACCACCTACCCGACCCTCTACTGGATCGCTATGGATTACCTGCCAATCCAAGCATTGGCAGTTCCATGCGAACGTGTCTTCTTGTCTGGCAGTGAAACGATGACAAAGCATCGCAACCGACTCAGTCCAGTTCTAATGGAAGTGTTGCAAATGCTCAAGTTTTTCCTCAAGAAAGAACGATTGAATTTCACAGAAGGTTGGATAGCTCAGCCAGTGCAGTTGACCATCGACGTCAACGACGACGACATCCTTGCGACGATCATCAACAAGAATGTTAGCCAAGATGGACTGCGCCTTAGCATCGACCATGTAATAGGTATCATTGCTGACAAGGAGGCAGATGGGGATGACATGGCCTAGTACTCTATCGTTACATGTGCACACTGTACTGTTCCTTTCTTCGTAATACCAATGCCATTCCGTTTACATAGCAGCTTGAGCTGACTCAAGTCGACTGGGCTGACTTGAGTCGGTAATTCGGAGCCAGAGTAAGCATAGCCACCAACTCGGCTCAGCATATGACAGCTGCTGGCTTGGCTATGACTCAAGCCAGCAAAAAGGCTGAGCTGTGGCAACACTACCTTGTCATCATCACTGTGGGGTAGCCGTGCCATCGCGTCGTCTTTGCCCTCATCGCCATTGCTATGATAGTGGGGAGCATGTCGCCTTGTTGTCGCTGCTGTAGTGTGGTCGTGCCATTGCATCGTCCTCGCCCTCGTCTTGTCGTCGCCGCTGTGGTGTGGTCATGCCATTGTGTCATTGTCACCCTCATCTTGTCGTTGTCACCGCTGTGGTGTGGTCATGCCATTGCGTCGTCCTCGCCATCCTCGCCTTGTTGTCACCGCTGTGATGTGGTCGTGCCATCATGTCATCCCCGCCCTCATCACCTTGTCATTGCCGCTGTGGGTGGTCACACCACTGCGTCGTCCTCACTGCTGTGGTGTGGCCATGCCATTGCATCGTCCTCGTCCTTGTCTTGTTGTCGCCACTGTGGTGTGGTCACGCCACTGCGTCGTCCTTGCCCTCGTCCTCGTCTTGTCGTTGTTGCTGCCATCCTGTGGTCACACCATTGCGTTGTCCTCATCCTTTTCTTGTCATCGCTGCCGTGGTGTGGTCACACCGTTGTGTCGTCCTTGCCCTTGCCCTTGCCCTTGCCCTTGCCCTTGCCCTTGCCCTCACCCTTGCCCTTGCCCTTGCCCTCACCCTTGCCCTTGCCCTTTCCCTTTCCCTCACCCTTGCCCTTGCCCTCGTCACCTTGTCATCACCACTGTGGTGTGGTCACGCCATTGCGTCGTCCTCGCCCTCACCCTCGTCACCTTGTCATCGCCACCGTGGTATGGTCATGCCATTGCATTGTCCTTGCCCTCGTCACCATGGTGGTGGGAAGCGCAACTGCGCCGTCATCGCCATTGTTGTCGCAATGGGCACATCTAGTGGGCATGCTGTTGCATCACCCTCGCCCTCGCCGCCGTCACTATGGTGGTGGGGAGTGTGTTGCCTTGTCGTCATCACTGTGGTGGTGGCCACGCTACTGCGTCACTCTTGCTTCATCGCTGTGGTGATGAGCGCACTATTGTGTCATCCCCCTCATCGCTGTCACTGTGGTGGTGGTGGACCCATGTCATCTTCGCTGCAATGGTCGGCACGCTGTTGCGCCACTCTTGCTCTTGTTACCATCGTGATGGTGGGTGTGCGGGTGTCGTCCTCGCGCCGTGATAGTGGTATCCTTGGGTGACGTACGGAATGAGAACCAGGGGAAAAAAAAGAGTAGCAGCGAATGGGTGGAATGGGAGCAGGTATGGGAAGTGTGTGAGGGATAGCGGTGGTAGACATAGAGATGGCGAGACTTAGAAAATTTTTGCAGAACCATGTATTTTGGTGAACTTACATAATCAGGTGCCACACCATACTGTTTGACACTGTTTGGACTCTGGCTCTTACCCCTGCTTTTGTCGCCTTAGTGGCCTTAGCACGCTTTTTTAGCAAGCCATGACTTGGCAAAACTACAAAAAGCCAAATAAGTCCGGTTAAGCAGCACTCTGTTTTGCTGATGAATTTGCTGATCATCATGCATTCGAGATTGCTTCATAGCCAGGCTTTTACTATTACTGTCCTTACACTTGTACTCTACTTGCAAAATGCCTTTGATCTTGTGTCTGTCACAATGGGGACTCGGCACTACTTGCTATGGCACTTACAGATACTTGCGACCTTGGCAGGTGCCTTTTGATCACATAAGTGGCCGAAAATCAAATAAGTTATGGTAAGTAATATGTTACAATGCTGATGGACATGGGTGACATGTGACATGGCAAACACATAATCCTAACTAACAGTGTAACCCAGTTTCTATAAGCTGCTTACCAGTTCTTCCACTCCCACCGACTATCCCAGTCATGAGTAACGACAGTGTTTTGCTGACGGAGAAAGTCGAGAGGCACAAATCCCTGTATTTTAGTGACAGAAATATTGTCATCTTGGCACCTCGGCCAGACCAACCTGCATGGCTCTTCCGTGTCCACAAATCGGTTCTATCTAGCCACTCCTGGATCTTTGCAGATATGTTCACGGTCTGCAGCACATCAGGCACGTCAAGCGTCAACAATATTAATCGCCATTATGACGGTGTGCCCCTCATTGCTATGCCAGATAATGTCAATCACCTTGAGTCAGTCCTCCAAATTTTGTATTATCAAAGGTGATTGTGTCGATATCCTTGGCAATGCGCGATATCGATCATGACTGATAAATAGTCCTTCAGCACCTTGCCATGGATACCCCGTAGCCCTTACTATCCCACACTCGTCACCCCAATTCTCGAGCTGTTGAGAAAGTACAGGATCGATTGCCTGCATGAGCAGATCCAGAAATACGTCGAATCGGACTGGCCTCAGTCCTTGAAAGATTGGGACAAGTCAGAGAATGATATTCAGCTGATGGTGAACAACTCGAGCATGCAATGTCTCGATGACAACCTTCCTGAGCCAGCATCTGCCATCAAGCTTGCCCATGAATTTGGCATCCCTAGTATTTTACCAGCCACTTTCTACCATCTGTTGCATCTTTCTATTCTAGACGATTGGGACAAAATGCACGCAGCTTCACCCCTTCACCCCACAAAATGCACCGTGCAGTGGGAATTGCTCTCTGTGAAGGATTTTCAATGCCTCCTACTTGGGAGGCAAGAACTTGCACAATGCTTGCATGAGTCTCTACGACCGGAAAGATTTTGCCATAGGAGGGTCAACATTATTACTAACCACACTGAGGACTGTAACATGACAGAAGAGATGTGGAAGGACATCTGTGATAAGCAGAACCCACGATCTGGTGATCCTCTCGCACTCATGGAAAGTTCAACAAACTCCAAAGTTCAAGTTTGTCCCACCTGTTCAAAGGCTTTGAAGCAGGTACGCGCAGAGATTTGGGAAAAACTGGTGAATTTATTCCACTTGAAAGAGGAATGAATGGATTATGGTTGAAGGTAGTGAAAATGGTTTCATCTTTATTACATGTTGACTTGTACAACATTAATGCAGATCCTTCCATGTATGTGTGATCAAAATTTGCTTTACAGAAAATCAGATCTGATTCATTGAGTCTCGTGAGTTACAGCCCCAAATTACACTTCTCAGAGCCAGGGTCAACCATCAATCATCCCCATCAATTTGACCTTCTGGCCCAGTACTCTACCTGCCACCTTCTATCATCTTTCATGCACTTGATCCACATACTGTAGTCAAATTGTTCTGTAGCACACAGATAGCCCATGCATAAAAAGGCTGATTTTAATGGAGCAACCTGTGCAGGCCCAGGGTCAAACCAAGTCTATAAATAAGGAAGGGCCCAAGGTGCAATGAGATGGATGGGAATGGAGGGGCCCATGACAAGAGAGTGGAGTGTTGAAAGTGTAGCATAGACAACTACCAAACTGTATTAGGTAGTATTAGATAAGCAGTATTGCTGTACACTATATAGTTCTCTCAGCCTTGCCTGAGAATGAACAGGAGTTTCAATTCTTCTTAACCTCAAACCACCACCATCTCGAAATCTCACTGTCTTCTCAATGTAAGTGCTAACACTCTGAGTTCAGTTACTTCTGCCCTCAGCACTAGCAGGGCCCTGTCTTCTGTCAGTGCCCTGGCTAGGTATTTCAACAGGTTATGAGCCCCAATGGGCAACCTTTGATGCGTTTTATATGCTCAAGGTTTCTAACCAGAGTTAACCACTTGGTGGTGAGGTGATGCAATTATTCGCTCCCTCAACTCCTTCTCTTCAGTGTGCTTGATGCGAGTATCTCGCTCAGCACCTCTTCTGTGTGCTATATGCACCGCTGAGGCATGCACACTCAAACTTGGCATAAGGGGAGACTGTGTCACCCCAAGGCTGGGTCCTTGAATGTTCATGATGCGACCTTTCGCTCCCTCTTCCCTCCTCATCTTTATGTTTTCGGAACAGGCTAATGACTTCATACCCATAGACCTCAATTTATCGCCATGTCCTCAAACAACCTTGCCTCTTCTGTTCTGGTCCTCAATGGATCGAACTACCGTGCTTGGGCTGAAGTGATGCAGTCATATCTTCACTTTGCCAGTGTCTGGCAGTCCTCCATGGTCCGCTCAACTCCAACATTTGCCAATGCAGCTAATCCCACTGAAACTGAGATAACAAGAAGGGATAACTGGGACAACGCAGATGACAAGGCAATCGGAGCGATACATCTTCATGTTGAAAAGAACCTACTTCCCCCTTGCACAGAAGATGAGACTGCGATCTCTCTCTGGGAACATCTCAAGAATAGATTCGAAATATCAATGCATGCTGCTGCATACCTAGAATTCAAACAGCTCATCGCTCTCGTCATTCCTGACAATAACCATCCTGCGAACTTGTTCTCCAAACTTCAGATGCACATCGGTCGCCATCTGAGCTCGACTACAAGCTCTCTGACAAGATAACAGAGATGCTTATCCTCACCAAGGTCCCCAAGTATGCTGAACACGTTGTCCAGGCTGCCACCACCACCTCCATTAACCAAATGAATGACCTGCTCTCCCTCCCACTTGTTCAGAAGACACCTACTGTCTCTGAGTATGAGAAGCTCGTCACTGTGGCCTGGATCAAGCACATCTCTCAGTGTCCCGCCAAGGGACAAAACAATTCATCTAGTAGCAGCCATCAGGCCAACAAGGTCAGTGCTGTCAAGCACAAAGGGCCCATGGACCCCAAATTCCACACAGGTAGCAGCAAGAAGAAGAATTGCCATGGGAAACGCTCCAAGGAAGGGGAGCAAAAGCAGAAAGACTGAAAGGAGTAGCATGCTGCAAAACAAGCAGAGGCTCAGGCCTTCTTCACATTCACCACTGGCCTTCACCCCCATTCCTACACTCCTGGCGACCAGATCTCCATCTCACCGCCCTCGCCCACCTTTACCTTGCCTGCAATTGACCCCTGCCTGCTCTTGCAAATGCCTGGTGTGACCCATTATGGTCCACCCGCATTCCCTCACGTCCAGAACTCACTGGACTTACTCTCTCGCATGGGCATCTTGCCCTCCATTCAAACAATTATGTTGGCAGACTCAGGTGGCTGCAAGTAGGCAGTGAAATGTGTCAATGAGTTTTACATAGCCAGGCCACCTGGGTGTTTGATGTGAGGCTCCTTGAGTTACACAGGGCCATATATGTGATGCACCATAGCAATTCTAATTGACGATGAGCATGTATTCTACATAAACGAATGATTGAGCTCACCATTGGTAGTTGCTCGAACATGGGTTTGAGTGCCCTGACCGGTACTGCATGTTGCCAATGCCTAATCCTAGTCAGGCCTGACCAGACCGACCATTTGCCAGACTCTTTCTCGTGATGTCCCTTGAACCAAAGGGACTGATCAAATTGGCCATGTTGGCCAAGGTGGGGGTTGATTAATAAGCCACCATGCTCAGCCTGCCGGTGTGAGGTAATTCCATCAAGCCAGCAGGGTTGGAAAGTGAAGTAATACATGCATGTAATGGACACTTGCTGTATTCACAGGATAGAGGCTATTTGAGGGAGGTAAAAGAATGGGGAGATGTAGATCGTATTGTCTACTGGCTTGGCCAGAGTCATCCTTGCTGGTAGCACAAGGAAAGAGACTATGAGCTGTTGAAACTATAAGGATTCATCTCTAATCCATACCTTATAGTTGAGCTATATGATGATGGAGAATTCCATTGTATACAGCTTCTTCACACATGTGATTGTGGAAAGACCACAGATGACACTACATGTGATCCTGGGAATGTTACATAATACACACATGACCATGGAACCCATCACATGATATATCTAGACCAGAAAATGATTATGTAAACCATTACATAATCAGTCTAGAACATTCCATGACATCATATGGTCTGTGTGCTAGCATGCCATATTACACCATAGTGGTGCAATAGCACATCATAGCCAATGGCAGATAGAGCTCATATCTATAGCTGTAACATAGAACTCATAGCATTTGTTTAATCCTTTCATAGCAAAGCCCTAGAGTAAGCCATAGTAATGCATAGGACCTACTAGAAGTGTGAAAGCATGCATAAAGCCACTTTAAAGATTTTGGATCTGCTTTCAAAGCAGCAATTTACTTTATGTGCATAACCACAAAAGTGCTCATAAGTGTTCATAAAGTTCCCACAAAGCAACTGTAGGATTTGCTGATGTACATATGTGACTCCTCCCAGCTTATAGGCAAGAACTTCTTTCCAAGCCAGCCCCACCCCAACAAATGCAACTGCAAGGACAACAACAATAACCATCTCTCAGTCAGCAAAGCACCAGCCAGATTCATTTATTGTCATAACATTGTTCTGCACCTGAATGGAATGACAGCTGGACTGATATGCAGTGGACCATCAGATCAAGTCATTACATGAGCCAGACATATGGGTTATACATAAGTCCCACAGGAGTTATGCCTCTGGATGATCTTCTTGCCATGTTCTTCATCTTCACCATCAAATCACAAAATCAGCTGGCTTTGTAATTCTCCATACATATGCAGACCCCAATGTATTCTCTATAATCCCATCACCTTGTTTACTCAAAATCCATGATCATGACCTCTGGAAAGCAATTATAACATAAACTACATGAACTCTTCATGTAACAGTGCCTCCCAATGGAACCCTCAAGTGAGAACACCAAGAAGGAGAGACAGTTGCTGTTGTGGACCCATCAAAGTGGGGAGGCTAGGCTGATGGTAGCAATGCAGTTGTCCCCCATTGCATCAATAGTGTGTCTCAAAGTTGCACCTTAATGTTAGAAACTGATTATGTAATCAGTTCCAAGAATGAGTACATCAGCCAACCTTTGGCTGCATAGTTCAATCTCTGAATCTCCAACTTAAGCATTACACTGTCACATGCTGGTAACAGGGATGTGTAATCCTTCACATGGTTTCAGGGCTTCTAGGGCCTGGCTTGGCTCAGCTCATAGCTTTTCAAAATGGCAAGCCAAGCTCTGGGCCCCACCAAGCCCCTAATGCAGCCCAGCTTGGCCGGGCTTTTTGGGGCCCAGCTTGGTCAGCTCATGACTTTCAGGTTGGGCCACAGAATCACTATGTGATACAATGCAGCCACCCATGGTCCATCCCTACATCACACAGCAGCCTGAGTAGTATCAATCTTGAGTGCTTCCTGGTGAGTTGACCTCCAGGCACAATGGGGGGGGGAGTGTACCAGGGAGGCTGCCAGGCAAGAGGTTAAAGTTTAGTCAGAGACTTGGGGCTTGAACTATGCAGCTGAAAGTTGGCTGGTGTACTCATTCTTAGAACTGATCACATAATCAGTTTCTAACATCAAGGCACAACTTTGAGACACACTAATGGTGAATTTCATAATCCAAGGGGACTCTGGCAAGTCTATCTCAGCATGGCCCCCACAAAATCCTTGCACATGGCCATCATCCAACATTTCAGCACAGTATAGACACCAAGGCATCAAGGTATTGCAGTTCCTAGCCTTACACTGAGCAACAAAAATGTTGCAATGTTTGCAACATTTGTAATGTTTGATGTATATCTCATGAGGGATTGATGCTGGACCTATGACTCCAGGGATTCATAGATAGCCCTTATTAAGGGCTTTCAG
>JBBPLR010000437.1:0-19413 GCA_038089915.1 Sutorius australiensis
TAAACATGGGGTTATACGGCCTGTTGATCATTTTTCTGTAGTGGCAGCTCCTCAAACAGTGGTTCGGATGGGTCCTCCTCGTCATCGAGGAAATGATGGGTACTTCGATGCTCTAGGTACCAATTGGATTACCCAAAACGTGAGGGTGGTGGTTTTGAGGCTTGGTTCGAGCTCACATTTGGTTAGGTCCCGGGTGTTTCGTTGCTGCCACAGCCAATTGCGGAATTGATCATAGATAACCATACTCTCGTTGATCACAGATGGAATGAACATCTACCTGTGTTTTGAAGTTTCTATTCTAGATAATGGCCTGAGCGTGACTCTGGTGAATCTGTTTAGCACTCTGCGCCAGTATGGCTACAGATATTTCGATTCTGTCAGTTGCCACTGGTCCCTGATTTACGCGGCAGGATCAAACACCGATTGTGTCCATAAATTAATAAATGGATATGAATCTCGATACGCCAAGGGTGAGTACAAAGAGGTTCATGACACGAACGTAGGTCTGGCTTCCACCCTGGTTTACTGGTTCTCATGACGTCGTTCAAGAAAAAATTGGCATTGTCCCCCAAATCGACGCCCTTGCGCCTGAACAATAGGGTCTGTCCAGAGGGCATGGATGTGAGGGGCCAGCATTTCAAGAAGAACAGTGGGATCAGAAGGATGAGGGAGGGTGCTGCCGGCAGCGCGTCCGCTCGAGGTGGACAAGAAAGTGGAATCACCAAACTTAGGAGGGAGCGGACAAACAAGATCTGTCTCTACGCTACGAAGGGGAAGGAGGTGGCGATAAGGGTCAAAGTGGGTTTGAGTCAAATGGGGTCTGCATTGGGATTAATGGCAGGTTGGCCACACAACGCTTGGGAAGGCGTTGGACAAGGTGGCCAAGCGAGGGAGCTCAACGCTTTGTCACTAGGTATGGTTGAGATCAAGATGGGAGAAGGAACTGCGAGATCACGGGTGGAAGAAGACTGTGAAACCAGTTCTTCGTCGATGATGGCGAGCAGCTTCTTGATAGGGCTGTGCAGCAATGAACGGGGAAAGCAGAGAGATGAATGAATATGACATACTCGATGAAATTGAATTGTATGACGATTTTCCATAGCGACATTTCGCGATGGAAGGAGACAGGACAAATAGCTGACTGAACATCTAGACAGTGCATCGGATTCGAATCCCCGGAGGGACCGTAGCAAACGGTGGAGACATACCTCTGAGAAACGTGGACTTTCCGGACTCTGCCTGGCCTGGGGAAGGTCATCAGACTGTTGAATGGGAAACAGCATGAACGCACAGTGGAGGGGGATCTTGATGGCCCTTTTGCGCTTCTCGAGCCCTTCTCTGGACTCTTCGACGGCATCGTCAATTTCCTTTGATACTCTGTCGGCTTCCTGCTGACGAGCAGCGCAGGATTTCTTTTCCTCTGGAGATTCGATTTCGGGCGGTTTGAAAACAGCAGACCAGGCGTCGTCCTCCATCGTCTCGACTTGCAATAGACTCGGCATGAAAATGCCCGAGCCTAATGTATGTATACCTGCTTACGATGAGTACAATATGTAAATTATGCAACAGTCTGGAGGGCTCCCGTAGAACCCTGACACTGGACTGAGACCCACCATAACATTTCCCCGCTTAAATAGATGAAATAGCCTAGGCCCAGTACACCACGTCAATGCGCCATTAGCGACGGTGTAGATAGGCCCTGGCAAGTGGCAATAAGTCTGTGCAAGAAGGGAATTATAGGAATTGAAACGAACAGCAGGACGAGTGGCAGTCACGTGTCGGCGTAGATAGTCACTCGCCTTCTCCTCGTACGTCGTAATAGAGCCTTGTCCAGTTCTTTCGTCCCCACCGTTCTCAGTGCTCCTGCCGTTGGTCACGGTCGTTTTCCACGAACCCGACAAATCACGAAGAACCTTGCAGTAAGTTCCGCCTTCGCTCGCTTCCGAATGGTTGCGGCCAGCACTGTATGCAATCTACAGTACGAGGTACTGTAATCCCACTTCATTTTGACTGCAAAAATACTTCAGAGACGAAGAAATCAATAGATGTTGGGTTTAATGGGATGTTTCAACCAAGCTGCGCTTGTCAGCCTCATTTTTGAGTGGCCAAGGGCCTCGGTTACGATCATACCAGTGAAGTCTGGGTGCCGCCGGCTTGGTCGTCTGACTTCGTACGAGGTGGAACGTGCTGGGCGTTCCATAGACCGTTTTCGCGGCACCAAGCAGCGTGGGGTCAAAAATCAATCATGGTAAGGCACAACGTGTTTAGGGCATGCCACTGTGCAGCCATTTGACAAACTTTTGAGTATGACCTGTCCAGAACCACCCCTTCAAGAACAGAAACATCCATGTGCTCCGGGTTTGTCAATACTCATGTACGAAATGCATCTATTTGTTGTTAACTATGACACCCAGGATTCAGAACCGTCGTGAACATGTACGATAATAAAATAAGCGATTGATATACGGTATGGGTTGGACGTGATCAAGAAACCATCCAGAATATGAACTAGGTCACATACAAGTCGCAGGGACACATGAAATGGCTATAGGAACGAAGGTCAGGTCAAACGCACAGGGCGTGAAATAGACTGTGGGTAGGGTAACCGTAACAACCACGAGAACCAAAGCATAACAAAATTCACAATGGAGATCCAGACAAGTGCCGTGGTATATCACATTCTTCTCACCTATGCAGCTCCGGGTGAAGGTAAGTGATGCCTCACTTACCTTGGATCTTCGCTTCTCGTTTCTTCAACGACCGCCTTCACCCACCGCAGCACAACAGTTTCTAGCATTGTTTCCCACCCGTCGTCTTTCCTTGCGACGAGACGAGGATCAAAGTTCAGAGGTGGTTCAGCCGTGGCAGAACGCACCTTCACCGGAGTTGGTGATGGTACGTCCACAAACATGGGAGGTGCTACGGTGTAACCCGATGGAGAGCGTGCAGGAGATGCACCGCGTGAATGTGGACGCGCTGGAGAGGGAGTCCGAGGTATATGGTCCGGTCGACCGGGTGCGGACGGGACGACGAGAGGAAGCATGTAACGAAGCTTGAGCGCGCTGAGCAGAAGATGAATGGTCGGGGAGGGGTTCGGTCAGAACGGCTCAGATACGTACCCTGCCCACAACCGCAAGTTGTCTATTCTTCGGAAGGTCCAACCTACTTTGCCTTTCTCCTCTCCATCCGCCTCATCTGAGGATTGCTCAAGAAATGCGATGTCGTGTATAGAATCCACACTGATGAAGCCCCATGGTTTACGGGATCGGCGCACTCCGGTGTTGTAAGCTGCGCAGAGACATTGGCCTGATGTGAGTGCACTGAAGAATGCAGATTTATCGGTGGTAGGCGGGACGAGCGAACGGAGACTCTCCGGAAGCAGCGCTACCAAAAGAGAGTGTGCGCGACCTGCAAGGCAAGTATAAGCAGGGAAACACATCATTTCCTGGCCATCTACTGACCAACAGGGTCATTCGCAAATGAAGAGCGCTTAGCCCAACTGGGAAGGTCATCTTCGTCCACGCTTTCCGCCTCGGACAGTGGTTGCATGTCTTCCGGTTCCTCCGAAAGGGACATACTGCGCATCGAGTCGAGGATGCCGGACGACGAAACGACGCGCCGCCCTGGACGCTGTGTCTCGGGTGGGAATCGATAGGTGAACACATCACCTGTGCTGACCCTCCGGCTCTGCCCTCTGCCTTCCCTCGCCTTCTTTGCACTCTTCTCACCCTCTCGTTCCCACCCGCGTTTCCCATCCTTGGTGCCTCCGAATAACACGTCGTCGACGAGGTCTATGTATCGTCGGACCACATCTCGTTCCTTTCCGAGGTCCACCAGCTTGACATCTTGCCTGTACAACCACCCACCACCGAGTATCAGCCGATCATCCCAATGCTCTCGCTTTTCTCGCTCTTCTTCTGTGTCGAGGTCGTTTTCGTCTTCCCAGACTGGTATTGATTCGTCACGACCTTGTACGCGTACGAATGAAATTGACATATCAGGATCAAGATGTGGGAGGTCCGACTCGTCGTCTGACAAGACTGCCGGTGAAGTACCACGTGAATGTGGATGCCGGTCCTGGGATGAGCCGCGATCACTTTGAGCATCGTAGGCCTCGTCAGATAATGGCACTCTGGCACGCTCTTCGAACTCGCGAAGTGCAGCGAGGACTTCCAATGCTGATTTGCGGATCAAAGTGAGGGGATCGAGCTGGGGCTTCGGCTGAGGCAAGCTGCGTTTCGGGCCTGGAGCGCTCGTGGCGACCTTGTTCCTATACTGGGTACGAAGTGTAACGGCGGATTCATCGGGAAGCGCGATGACGTAGTTGCGAACGGAACGGACAGCGCGGGTAGTTGTCTTGAGGATGTCAAGTACGTCAATCATGCGGGAATTCGGTAGTCGGTTGGGATCTGGGTGAGAATCGCGCGTGCTGCGTATCTCCCAGGCGCGAGTGACGGCAGTGAGATCCTCGACGACGCCAGGAAGAAACGCCTCTGGATCAGTCTCGTAGGCTTTGATGTGTGGAGGAAATGCGGGCTGCCGTATTTCTGGCACTACAGGCGAGGGTGGAAGCTCAAAGTCCATGATACTACCTAAAGATGACTTTGAGGTTTTCAGACTGGCTATACCCCCGATCGCGGGTACGAGTTGGCTGTTCAGCTTCTTCGAGGGACTTTGGAGACGCGTCAGTGGCGAAGTGACGACATAGAGGAATGGGAGACGTACTTTGTCTTTGCAGCGATGCCAGTCTTGGTGAAGTAGTGCTGGAGGTGCTCTATACTGCCCAGGGTCATGACGCTCTGCCGTTTGGCCGCGCTGCGACTGAACGGTTTGATCGGTTTGTTGCTCGAGTTCATGTTCGGGTAGAATGCGGTCAGGCGACGTGCTTTTGTGGCGGTCTCTGAGGCAGGTGAGGAGGACCCCTCTCCCTCGCCAGAACCCGTGTAATCTGGGGTGAGGGCGGGCGTCGTCGAGTCGGGCATCGTGGAAGACGACGAGGAAGAGCGGTGTTGAGTAGGGGGGGTCGACGTGGAGGGGGGTCGAGGGAATATAAAGTGGAATTGGAAAGGGCTTGGAGCGGTGATGGCGCATGGCAAGGACCGACATTACTGGGCCCAGCTCAGAGCAGCGCTCACAGCTGGCCTGTGGACCTCCTCTGCGCCCGCAAAGACTCCCCACGGCGGCACCTACTTGACCTGGTCGAGGCTCATCTATAAATTCAACAAACATTGCACGGGATTTCAAGACGTTGCGGAGATCGCCTCCCAGACACAGGCTCTCTCCATCTGGCTCTCTGCAGATGCCATGGATGAGGACCAGCTCGGATCAGAGCCAGATGGCCAGCTTCGTCTCGCGTCCGAGTGCATGTTGCTCCCGGAACGCGTTCAAGAGGCTGCCGCGGGCTATGATGCACTGAGGAGGCTCCAGAATGTCCATTCAGACGTGCGTGGACCATTTCCTGGGTTTGTGTACTCACCCAACTTTTACTACAGTCTCTTCTGTTTGCGCTTGCCTACTACGCGTATGCAATGGGAGAACCGTCCGAATGTCTCGAATACCTTGCCAATGTACCTACAATCTCTGACGCACAAAGCCACATTCCTCTTTCATCTACGGTCAGATCCGATGGTTCTGCCTTGCAGCCACCCTCTTCCCTCCCGGACTCGTCCACGTCATGGACTGGCAGTTTTTTATCTGTCGAATCACCACCTTCCACAACGAACGTCATCGATGGTAGGGCTTGGGCGATAGTCGAGTCCACTCGGAGTATATGTCTGCAAGGTTTGAATTTTCTTCCTTGTGTACCCTGGATGCCATCTGTTACGTCCCTGTAGGAATGTGTCGCGAGAAGCTTCATCCGAATAACCCTGAGCTAGCCATTCAAGCATACGCAACAGGGATTTCTCTGCTAAACGTTATTGAATGCGAAATTCCGCGCTCCCTTACCACGCAGGCTTCGCCTTCCTCGTTTTCGCAGTATCGCGAGCTCTGGCGTTGGGCAGAGCGTCTCATGTTCCGCGCCATAACGCTTCTCGCTCGCACACGACACCTTGATGACCCAGAAGGCCTCATCTGGAATTTTTTCACTCGCTATGAGTCTTGCAGCCCTCACTGGCCGCCCACCTTCCGCACTTCCCATAGGTCCATCGTCGCTGTTCTGCATCTTCGTGCACTCATCCTTCGGTTCCGTGCTTCATCCCCACCTGCGGCACCTTCTCCCTCCATAGAACCCGAAAAACCACCACAATGGTTCAATACCGCTCGCTCAATCATCAACGAGTACCGTACCATATTGGACAAATCCACCAACTTTCCCAGGGCTGGAGAGCGAAATGTCAAGGTCGAGGATCTCGTCGATCTATCCGTCGCCGTGTGGGAAGCGAGCGGAGCGGTGGCGGATCGAGCGCAATGGGTCATCGATGTCAGTGAACTCTTTATTCTCCCTCTTCCATCCTTAAACAGCCAAGTAGGTCCTCTGGTGGGCTACGCGACTCACCTTCAACTCTTATCGCATCTTTCGGCACATGTCCCGGCTTCTTTATGTTTCGGGAGATACTGAGGTTGCAAAGCGCACCTTACGCTTGTATGTCGAGGTCGTGAGCAAGACCCGTGCTGCAGGTGTTGACGGCGACAGTGACACAGACCACCACTGGGTAGAGACGCTCGTGGAAGGTGCGAGAATGTTCTGTCGCTTGGCTCTAACTCGTCTTGGTCCGGAGGGTGCCGAAGAGGCCAGGGAGGCTGCGGAATTCTTGGAAAAGGCGAAAACGCGACTAAATAACACAGACGAGCAACTTGTCGCACGAGTCGCGCTTGCAGAGGGCATTTGTGATACTGTCACTGCGTTCATAGGTGAGTGGTCGCATTCATTTTAGGTTCTTTCTCATATCTCATTCCATGAAATATACAGAACGAGATGATCGTACTCGTCCAACAAGGTTATACAATGCGCTGGAGCAGTATACCCATTCTGTCGGAGTGTTTCCCACCCCCAGTGCACACCATCATCTTGCGCTCGCCCTTGCTTTACCCGGTCCGTCCCAGAATCTCGAAGACGCCGTCACTTCTGCACGAGCGGCCGTTGAGGGTGCTGCGAACGAGATCCGCCATTGGCACCTCCTTGGTCTATTGCTCACAGCTCAAGGAGAGTGGACGAAAGCGCAAGAGGTACTGGAAATTGGTGCCGCGATCAACGAACCCCCTTCGGAGACGGACGAACTACCGAGCGACTCGGAAGGCGCTCCGGGAGCGAGTGGGATGAGTACGCCAGGCGAGGGCGTGTTAGCGAGGGATCTGGAAATGGAGAAAGGCGCGATAGACGCACAGTTGCATGTTGGGAATGGTGGCGTCAAAAATGGCACGTTTGTTCACGAGATTGTCCTTGACCCGGATGCAGTCGTGATCCCCCCTTCTGCACCTCTCTTGCACACCCTTCCCGATTACCCTACCCCAACGTCGCAAGATGCTTTCGAGTACGCGTTACAATTGCGGCTCACGCAGATGGCGTTAGCGGAGCACGTCGAGGGCCCAGAAGGAGCAGAGGCCAGATGGGTCGACATCTTTGGATGGATTGCCGAGCAAAAAGGCACGGTTTCCGAGACTCAGTGTACGTGAACTTGGCTCGGAGGTTTGCACTATTGTTGACGTGCGATATGCCAGTGAGATCCTCGGTGGATACCGGATCACGTTCAGCAGTTACCCAACCAGGTGCCATAGTCATCATATCGGAAGCCCAGGAGATTGATCTAGAGATTACAACCAACCTTTCCGGCTCAATGGGACCTGTCCTTGACCAACTTCCCGACCAAACACAACCACCTCCGATCACTGTCACTCCAGCAACACCAGCAGAACCAGAACGCAGGTTTTCTCTGCCTCCGCTCGCCAAACGCACCTTTGTCCCGGGCCGTGATGGCTCCACAGGCAAGAAGGTGCAACGGATGCTCAAGAATCGCGTCCACAAAGGACAAGAGAAAATTAGCACCATATCAAGAAAAATTGGTCATGGTGTCGTCAGGAACGGTTTAAGGCGGGCTACTTCTGCTCCAGGTGAGTTACATATTTGTCTGGGTCGTCTAGAATACACAATCTCATGACTACTTTACGAGATTTTCACGCAGTCCTTCAAAATCACCTTTATCAGGCGTCTTCCATACACTCCCGCCGCCCGCATCGCTCACTGAAGCTCAACAACGCAAACGAAGATTCCGAACACCCGTTCGATGACTGTCCTGTTCCACCTCCGCCACCCACCCCACCTGCGCAGGACGCTAAACCAATTCCTCAAGCCTCTAGGGAGGAGAAGCTTTTGAGTGAATTATGGGCGTCGTGCGCTGCGACTTTTCGTAGGCTGGGCAAGATCGACCAAGCCAAAGGCGCCATACAGGAGGCCGAGGTAAAAAATCAAGAGAATCCCTCCGTTTGGGTTCAGGTATGTCTCCTCATTTGTCTCGTTATGTATTCGAATGACGCGCTGGAACAGTTTGGGCTGTATCATTATGCAATGAAGCACGACCAACAAGCAATCGAGGCACTCCAAAAAGCGTTGTTCATGTCTCCCGACGACGTCCCTGCCACCGTCCACCTGTGTCAGATCTACCTCAACCCTCGCCCTTCCCCCCGAGCCTCCGACCCAAGTGTTGAGCCTGATCCTGACAAAGTGGATCTGAGCGCCGGCCTCCTAGGATACATGTCGCGCGGCCCGGGATGGGATGTCCCCGAAGTGTGGTATTTCCTCTCGAAGACGTATGGTCTGCGGGGGCAAAAGGACAAACAGCTTGAGTGTCTGAAGACAGCGCTGTCGTTGAGTGATAACCGGTGCATCAGGGACCTGGGCCGTGCTGTGGGATGGTGTCTGTGAATGCCTCGTCCTCAGCTTGGTTTGCAGAGGGCTGTCTTCTCTGGAGTCTCTGCTGCCAGTTCCCTTTAGACCCCATCGTCCTTACTCTGCCTCTCTTTTAATCCTGTATGTTTGTTTGCTTCGCATTAGGGTGGTCCTTTAGGCTGCCCATTTCTCGACGGTTAATCTCTCGGTAGCACAGTAGTATTTGTGACGGCTTAGCCCACGGCTGGCTTGCGGTGTGTGCTGCATCCTCTCAACATGTGAGGCATGGGCTTTATTTGTGTCCTATTTTATAGTCAAGACACGATGTTGGGAGACTCCACTCCCAATCTCTGCCTGCTCTACGTTGTGTAGGTGTAGCAAGCAAATTGAGAGTCGGAAGCGACGCTGAGACCAGAAGGGCATCGCGGAATGTCTAATAGTCGAATTGCCTGCAAAATTGGTGTCTGCTCCTGCTATTTAAATCGGGAACCGACACCAATACAGAAATCGGAATAGATGGTATGTGTTACTCAGCAAATTCACCCAGAGTCACCCCAGCCACTACCTAGAACGAAAGCTCCAAAACACAGGTAGGCGTCCATTCCATTAATCGTAAGATTCTGCAATTGGCTGTGACAGCGACAACGGCAAAACACCTAGGACCCAACTGAGGTCAAATTTGAACCAGGCACCGGGACCATCACCCTCACGTTTTGGGTAATCCAGTTGGTGCCGAGAGCGTTGAGACACCCGTCAGTTCCTCGATGTTAGCATCCACCCGAACTAGTGTTTGAGATGTTGCTGTCACAGAAAAATGAACAGGCCGTATAACCCAAAGTATAAAACAGATATTCGCCTTGTCCCAGTAGCACTACAAAAAGCTCGTGAGTGAGGTAGCGAATAATACACTGAATTGTCACTCACTTATTGTCCGTGCTACAAGGCGCTCATGAAATGAGCAACAGGCCATATAAACCCAAGTATAAAATAGATGCTCACCTTGCCCCAGCGGTACTGCAAAAAGCTCGTGAGTGAGATAGAATAATACACCAAATTCATGATTGTCACCCATTGACTGTGCTACAAGACATTCGCGAGGTGAGCAACGGGCCGTATAATTCCAAGTGTAAAATAGATGCTCACCTTATTCCAGTGGTACTGCAAAAATCTCGTGAGATAGCGAATAATACACCGAATTCATGACGGCCACTCACTTGTTGTCCGTGCTACAAGACGCTCGTGAAATGAGCAACAGGTCGTATAACCCCAAGTATAAATGAATGTTCACCTTATCCCAGTGGTACTGCAAAAAGCTCGTGAGTGAGATAGATATACACTAAATTCATGGTCACTCGCTTATCGCTCGTGCTACAAGGCACTCGTGAACACTAGCCAACACATCCTGAGTACACAACAGAGACTCACCTTGTCCCGGTGGTGTTGCTATGAAAATCTTGTGAGTGATAGACAATACATATTGTATTCGGAGACTCACTCTCTCCTATGGTCGTGGTGGCTGGGTTCTTCAAACCCTCCGGCGTCAATGTCAGCGTCTGGGAGCATACCAACATCACCCTGCACAACTCCATTCGTGGGGGGGCGAACGCTGTCGGGGGACGAAATAGGCAGTGCGATTACTGCAGTGACGACGTAAAAGAGTGGGAGTATAGGCCTGTGGAACAACATGACATTCAGTTTGCGGGAGAGGACAATTCTCGAACACCCAGCGTTTCACGACCGGAACCCAGGGTTGAAATCCCAGACCAGATGTACCCGACATATCCACGACGCATCTAACACAATGCTCGGTAATGTCGTTTCATGAAGTTGACCGCTTGGTGCAGCTGAGGTCGGATGTAAGAGTAACAATATTTTTCAGTGTGGTTAGATTTTTAGACGTTTCGAAGGCAGGAACGACGTCCAGCCCCCCATCCTTAGAGACCGGTTTAGGCGTGGTGGTGAGCTGATGCCAAGATTGACCAAAATACTTGACAGAATGCTCACCTGCAGTGCCATGTCGAGTAGCCTTTTCTGCTGGTCAGCGCATTCTCAGGACAAGCAACCAGCCTGTCGCCGTCACTGCCGGGCCGTCGTTGTACGAGGTTCGAAAGGTGGTGTCCAGGATATCCCCACTGCCTGATATCATACCCGTCATCAACTATCTGTCAAGTTGTAAATGCTATCACCGGTGCGTATCCAATATTAACGCTCACACGTATTTACATTCTCGGTATCAATGTCCTGTTGAAACATGGCCTGTTGGTCGGAACTATTTCTGTTGGACATAACGGGCCGAGCTAGTCGTTTCGGGTGTGATGGTACTATCCCGGTCGACCAGGGATGCATCCAAAATGAATGGAGAGTATCCCATCCACGCGACCACCGTTTCTCGCGACGTATAGACGGAGATCCTGGACCATTTGTGAGCCGCTCAATCACCAGCAGTGATTGCCCCATACCCTTAACTTTGGTACAACACAAGATTCGTGACACCACGACCATAAACGGAAATACATGTGATGAAACGCATCTGATATGATGGTGTTAGTGATTCATGAATTATGCGAAAAACTGTTTTGCAGTTGCCTAAATATTATGATGGGCTACCTTTTGTGCCTGTGATGACAAGTGTGCAATGATCAATTCCTATGTGAGCCATATAGAGCTTCAGTCTGACACGTCACCACGCCATTCAAGTTGGACGCAAGGGATGGAGACTAGGTAATGTTGCAAGCTCACCTTTGATTAATATTATTAAACATGATCGAAGTCTGTGACACGGCCTCTGGGGTATGCGTTTGAGACCGCCACACGACCCCTTCGCGTGTGTCTACATGTTGCCCATCCCGAGTGAGGGGGACCTATCAACTCCGGGGACGCAACATGGCGCTGAAGTCGGACACGAGGCTACTGCATAGCAAGCTCGTATGATAAATTGTGTCACTGAGCAAGCGACGAAAAAGAGCTGTGACCCCCAACTCAACATATGCAGCTCACGTACCCTCAGGTCGCAATTATCGAGCATCGACATCATGGAAGATCCATTGATTAGTACGCTACGCGCCCATTTCCGCGTCACCGACAACATACACACCACGGGGTTTGTCATCACCGCCGGGAACAATACATCTACGCCAGGAGCGCGATGAATCGACATCCAAAGCGGTACTGTATTGTCCGTTTCGATTGGATACGGCTGAATGATGTAGACGATGTCACGCTACTGTCCTCATCGCCCAGTTCAGAGTCGGCGTTTACGGATGCAGTTAATTTCCGCGTGGGTGGAAGCAGCATTCGCTGCGATCCGGAAGAGGCTTCGAGTTAAGGCATCGACGGGAGCCTATAGCAAAAGAGACGTGGAGAACCTTGAAAAAGAATATGGGCAAGATGTTCCCGTATTTTGAGTCACACCTGCATGCATCCGCCATTTGCGAAATGCGGGTCCTACCACCTATCGTGGACCACACCATTGACATGCACGTTCCATCCCAAATGGGAATCACCACATAAAAACCGATTCCCGTTCAGCGAAATCGCCGTGATCTCTGCCAAGCAAAGCAGAACGTACTTCTACAAAAGGTTGAGAAAGCTTTGAACCCATTTACATACCAAGCCAGTGAATGATGGCATGCGTACTGAGCGGAAGCATCTAGAGATATTGTGAGCGATTGGGTGCGAGATTAAAAACCACAGACGGGCAAGATATTATGATAGATGTCAGGCGCACACTCAAGTGCGACCGTTCACTGGCATGGCATGATAATACGGATCGAGACCTGAATCGATTGAATGGCGGTTATACCTTGCCGGATAACTAATCGATTGCGGAATCTTATCCTAAGGATGTCAGGGTTAGTGGGACGAAGAGGAGAGTGCACTTCCAAGGGCCACTGTGCCACGGAATCGGTTTGAACTCACTACATAGTGTGCGTTGGTTCCGACGTGGTTCCTGAACGCGGGGAACGCGCCAAGTCAGTGTTCTGCCAGTCAGGGAACACTCATGGAACGTGTGCTGCAACTACTTGTCCTTGAATGCAGATGAACTGAACGCGTCATCTGGGAGGGTGAAAAAATTAGACAATCGGTGGTGATTGGTTCGAAGTGTCAGGGAAGGACTTGTACCACAATTACTCTGCTCGAAGCGCTTTGAGTGAGTCGTCACCGTTCGAAGTGATGAGATGAGGTATTAAATAACTTGACGGAAGACTTGGAGATCCATTTGAAGGACTTGTGTTTGTACATGACGCGTTTCGCAGAAACCAAGTCAAGCTAGAACGTCGTCCAAACGTAAATGTAATTGTTTGGACACTGATCAACATGACTCGTCCAAGCATGTATCCCGGCAGTGTTCCTTGGATTGATGGAACAGAAGTTGTCTTGGGTGCCCGCTGACTTGCTGCGGCCGTCAGACGTCCAACTAGCCTGCCAATAGTACGCGATGCGGCCAAACCCTTGAGATCAGAACACGTCAGTTCTTCGATCGTACGAAACCCAACGGTATATACTCGAGAAGGCTGAAATGCACAACTCCGGAAAACTCAACGACCGTTACCAACCTGGAAGCCTCTTGGTCGCGTTTGGACGTCGAACAGCGAACCCAAGTAACGTTCACATTTGGCAACACGGAATGCGCAAAACAGACCTCAAAGTCTCTAGGATGAAACAATCATCTTCCCTTCCATAATGGACAATCCTCTCTACCGGTTGATACGCATCGCAGTGCGGAGCATTGGTTCGTGAGCAATCTGATGTCCTTTCCAGGCCTGTCACGCTCCAAAGTACTGGACGTAGCCTAATTTTGACAGGAAGCAGGTCATCTTCCTTGGGGGTATAAAAGGGCGTCGGCTCAGCCACTAGCCTACCCGCTCGATCGTGTTTGCACTCACCACCGCCCAACAATGACCACTGTACCACCGACCCAAAACTATTTCCCTGTGATCGGTCGCAACACCTCCGATGGGGTCTTCGATCGCCTTGCCGTCCAAGAGTTGCAGGCTGAGCACCCTTACCAGTGGACACTGTTTATCCTCGGCTGGGCGTACATCAAGGATACCCCGATCCCATTTCCCGGTGTCGTCAATCCACCGTTGCGTTCCGTTACGTCTCACATGGAATTAGCTGCCATTCACGGAAAACCCTACCGCGAGTGGCCCGGAGATGGTCGAACCCCCAATGAGACCAAGATCGATTTCAGCTATGAGGACAAAAAGGATGTGAATCCTTCCCCGTCTAGGTTTGGGGGTGAGCCCGCCTAGTCTCTATATCTAACTCAATCTAAAATTCTTGACCCCCAGGTTATTGCAAGTGTGTCGTGTTGCATTGCATCCCGGTATTGTCCGCTGAATTGCGTTTGTCTAGCCATGCAGCAGTCACATTTCCTCCGTGGCATCGCCCGTATGTCATGCTCGTCGAGGTAATTGTAGTGAAGCAAATTTCTCTTTCCGCCGCCTAATACTTTGTTATAGCAAGTGATCGGAGAATACGTAGATATCATTGCACAACAAATTGAGAATTCACATCCTGAAGAAATAGGCCGTTGGGTCAGTGAGGCCAAGAAGTTTCGGTTCCCGTATGTTTTACCCGCGGTGTTTCCTCTCTGGCTTCCTGATTTAAATCAGATACTGGGATTGGGCCGACCCGGCAGTAGACATAGAAGGGCTCCCCTCCCTGTTCTACTCTGATGAGTTGACCATCATGGGCATGGGACAGAAGCCCATCACCGTGCCTAACCCTCTCCCGGGTTTCACGTTCCCCTACGTTCCTCACGACTTCAGTGACCAAACAAGAGTAAGCATAATCACGAACCGGTACCGTTCCGTTGAATGACCAGCCATCGCGATTTTCAGAGTGGAGTTACAGCTTATTTCGCTGATTGGAAGCAGACGTACCGGTATGCCGATAGCACTCCGAAACCAACTGGAAGCAACATTCAGCAACTTCAAGCGTTGGTTAAATCCGTTGTAAAATCGTTATATTTCTCTCATTCGTTGCATCGTTAGGACCCTCAAGAAAAACATAGACGGTTTCAGGACAAGTGTTGGCATGCTATTCACGTTCCCAGATAACGGAGACCCTGCCTTGATGTGAATTTTCTCCTTTAATTGATCACCGTGTTGACTGATGGACGTAGCTACGATGAATTTTCGAACACGCTAAATGAGTCTCGACAGGCCGCAGACCATAACAACACGGGTTCCCTGGAGAGCATCCATAATTCCGTGCATGGAATCATCGTATGTGTGACCTCCTTGACATGGGACGAAACTAGCTTACATTGGATACAGGGCGGTAATGGGCATATGGTGTGTATCTTGTACTTTGATCAACCTACCGATCATTGGTTCATAATTGTACCTAAATAGTCCTACCCGGACTATGTAAGTACACCCCTCTCATCTTTTGCTCGATCGTTCAAAGTGGGAATCACAGGCAGGGTATGATCCCATATTCTTCTGTAAGTTTGTCTCACGGACTGTTCCGTCATTCTATTTTGACGTTAATCTCCATCCAGTCCACCACGCCAACATTGACAGGATCAGTATGTTGTGATCATCTTGCCAGTCTTCCACCCGCTGACTCGACGATATAACCAAGTTGCACTGTGGGAGTGGTGTTACCAAGACTACTGGATGGGCGAGGGCTACAAAATTGATGGGACGGAACAGAATTGGACCATGGTGGGTGTTATCATTCTTCCTTGGCTCTACTGATCGACGTTGCAACGTGATACTAGTCAATAGGAACATATGCCTTGGCGTATTCGCAGATTCTGGAGGATTCTGGGGAGTGGGGACAACTTATTCCATTCAGGCATGCCGATGGGACATATTGGACGCCCGAAGAAACCCGTTTCTTCACTTCAGACGTGTATCCTAAATGTAAGCGTTCGCCAGGGATTCATCGTACAGAGCTCACTTACTCTCCCAGACTATTCCTACCAGGAGTTTCTGGGTGTCAAGGTCGACAAGGCCCCAGCTAATCTCAAAGAGCGCCAAGAGGCACGCGCGAGAATCGCCAAATACTACAATGTCGACCCTCAGAAGGCCGCGGCAAACGTCCACGCCGCCTCCTGGACACACATCACCGTGCCCGCCCCTAACGAAGACGGCCTTCCTCCCGGCTTCCAGCCGATCCCGAACTTCCGCATTTTCAAGGTCCTTGTTCGGCTCTACGAACACGCCCTCGGCGCGCCGTACCATCTCACCCTCTTCTACAAGGAAGAATTGGTCGGCACCGTCACCGTCTTTGCGCGCGAGGACAATTCGCCCTGCAAGGCGTGCGCTGCCCGCCGTGCAGCAGACACGATCGTGCGCGGTGTGATCACGATCCCTTCTCGCATCATCAACGAGATCATCGTCCACAGCAGCATTCCCGCGTCCCAGAACACGATGGACGACACGATGAACCTCATCGCTCGGGCGCTCTCTGGTAGGCTCGAGGACGTGAGCGGCCGGGTCATCGCGACCGCACAGGGCGGCGATGCGCCGCCCGTCCCGGCTGAGAGTACAGCCCCGAGGACGATCCACCCTGTTGAGGTCGCGTTGTTGTCGGCGGGGGTGGCGGAAGACACCCAGGACGAGAAACAGCCAGTTTACTTTTTCGATTGGCAGCGCCATTTGAACGTTTTCCCAGTAGGGTTCCCTCTCATTATACTTAACTTAACGGCCTGCTGACATTGGCTTTCCGCCTCATAGAGTGGCTGGGAGATGGCCTCACCTGCTCAGGCTCCTGGGGCGAAATAAATGTCGACACAATATGTCTTGGCCGCTTTCTTGCGAGCGAGGGGAAGAATCATGTATTGATTACCACGCGTGTATGTATGATTATTTTCAGTTGGAGAGTAGCGTGGTATGGAATTCACGAGGTCGTATCAAATTGCCGAGATTGCGTGGACTTCGACGCTCTGAGATACGAAAAGTTGGAGGTGACCGTTAGACTATGACTTGTTTGCTGTGATGACTTCGCTAGGATGGGCCTGTCGGGTTTTTCGGATCCAGTATGTCTGAAGTGACAGTCTAACCCTCTGCATCTGAAAAAAAAAACAAGATGCTATGTAGTGCTATGTAGTACATATAGACCAAGTAGGCATCTAAACTTCCCCCTGTTATGTAGTACTTCATAGACACTCAAGTTTTCAATGGTACTACTAGAATGACTGTAGTAAATCATAGTCATTGACAATGAGTGCTATATAGCACTACATAGAACAACACTTTGATGTACTACTCCAACAATAATACCATACCTACTCCATGTCTCCCCCCTCCATCTTGCCCTTGACATATCCATCAGATTGAATATCTGTTGAGATAAGGCAATCATGCATCATGATGCATGCTGTGTCCTCATACCTGCCAACCCTTACATTTCATGGATCTTACTATACCTTGCATGTAGTTGGTTATGATACAGTACAATAGCTTGAAGGATTGTTGCAGCCCACAACAACATACATTGTACACAGGACTCCCTTTCTTTTGTTTTGACCCTGCTACCCCACACTTGTCCTTTTATGACCAAGTATATATACCATCTAGTATTTAGTATCTCACTCAATGTTACAGGTCTACATTTTCACCCCTATTTCTTGCACAATCTAGCACTTGATTGTGCTCATGACTAGTAGCTTGATGCTACACTTTACTAGGATCTATAAGACCACTAGTACCACTAGGTGCTTGATGCATTCCAGTTACTATGTCCTTCAATCTTGTCTTATCAGTATAGGCTAGCCCTACTGATCATGCTCACTTCATGAGGTATTGTATACACTCATTTACATTATTATAAAGTTCATGATTGGATCTGCAATCCAATCTCACACATACATTTAGGAGCTAATTTCCCCTAGTCACACACACATGTGCCATGCATATGTTTTCACTTCCATTCTACATAGCCTTGATGGCTATGCTCATGCTTCCATTCTACATGTGTTGCATGCATGTTATACCCTCTTCCATTCTTATTTATTAACCCTTCATCCATTTCTTGGACCATACCTATTTATTGAAACAACCCAAAACCTAGGGGGCATAGTAGCCCCTGAGTCGTTAATGAACTCCTAGCTAGATCCTATGTCGAGTATCTACCGTCTAGGTAGATGGAGTGGAACTTATGAGTCAAGGGCGGAATCTGCCCGAGTGCTCGCCTGAAGCTTTGGGGAAGACTTCAAGGTGAACTAGACTGGAGGATGTCCAGTGTAGTCGCCTTGCTTTATATACATCTACTCTATGTACACCCGTGTACTGTAGATCTAATAGATATACTAATAGTCCGTATGATAAATAGTAAATCGGAAGATGTGGTCCAAGGGTTAATAAATAGGAATGGAAGAGGGTATAACATGCGTGCAACGCATGTAGAATGGAAGCATACACATAGCCATCGAGGCGATGTGGAATGGAAGTGAATACATGCGCATAGCGCATGCGATCATGGTCAGAGGGCAATAGCCCCTGAGCATATGTGTGAGATTGAATCGCAGATCCAATCGTGAACTCTATAATAGTGTAAACGAGTGTATACAATACCTCGTGTAATGCGTATAATCGGTAGGACTAGCCTAAGCCGATAAGATAAGATCACAGGACATAGTAACTGGATCGCATCGAGCGTCTAGTGGCACTAGTGGTCCTATGGATCCTAGTAAAGTGTAGCATCAAGCTACTAGTGATGAGCACAGTCGAGCGCTAGATTGCACAAGAATAGGGGTCAAGATGTAGACCTGTAACACAAATCAATCCTCTGTCTCATCAGCCTCCTCGTCGCCGATGATGCCAATGATGTGATCAACGAATAATCCCATTCCATCACAGTGGTTGATGTCATTAACGATTGTCGCAAGAACATCGTTGTCGTCAATGTCGACAGCCATCTGCACAGTGAATGTCATCCATCCTTTCGTGAAATCGAGGCGCTCTTTCTTGAGGAAGAACTTGGCCATTTGCAGTGCTTCCATCAAAACCGGACTGATTCGATTTTGCCGCTTTGTCATGGTTTCACTACCGGATGAGAATACCCGTTTGCAAGGCACAGCCGACGCCTGGATCGGGAGATAATTCATAGCGATTCAATAGAGAGTTGAGTATGTACTGTGAGAGATCTAAAATAATATGGAGTGTTAGATCTGATGATTTATTTGACTGAGGGACAAACATACTGCCCAGAATGACACAGGGTCTGTTCCTTCAGGAGAACAAGACGCTGTAATATATGACATTAACTCTTGTTCCACTGTTTGTACGCCGGTTGATGATCGTTGCAGGTGTAATGTCGGAAGGCCATATCGTGAGGTGAGACCTGTTGCACCGAGGGCATTGGGACGACGAGTACCGGGTAAAGAATTTGATCCGACCGGCCTGCTTGGATCCTGGTCACTCAGTGCTTGCTGGTCATTCATCTGAGTTTGGTGTCAGTGCCTTCAACTTGAGAGGCGACGTGTATAGGAGTAGGCTTACAAGTTTTAGGATCACCCTCCTTACTTTAGTGATGTCTTCTTGCTCCCAATTTGTTTCAATCCAGGTAAGACGGACAGAAGGGTCAATCACTATGGAATCGTGAGTACAAAGTCTGAGAGTTGAGAGTTA